>CM077446.1:4416035-4503535 GCA_039654765.1 Mylopharyngodon piceus
AATCAGACCTAATCTGTAGAAGCTATTTCATGTTTTGTGCATCACGGACAATGACATTTCAGACATGCTGTTTAAACCCGAGTGCACCTGAACTACTGCATCTCTTCTCTCTGAATAAACTCATATTACAAGGCATTATACACATTTGCCATGTGTCTGAGAAATAAAAGCGACTAAATTCAAAATATGCACAAGTTCTTAAAACTGAATAATATGTTAAATGCATGAGAATACTATAGTTTGAATAATCATAATTCTAATAACATAAAACTATAAATAAGCATTAAAAGTTCATTCATTCAACAATGGATCTTTTAAGAGCAGCATAAATGATTACATTTCAAGTCTTAATATTGCATGTACTGATTTCATTGAGAGTTCCCTCATGACGCAATTACTGTATTGTCCGATACTGTACATCTTTCTTTATCCATTACATTACAAATTAGTTCATTTAATTTACATTGCATTCAGCATTAAAAACAATTTTGGCATAAGAAAACAATTAAAAATCAAATTATTGATTACCAGTAATTCACAACACTTCAGCACGCGCCATCCATACCTTGATCCATCGACCTCATGCTGTGATAGTGCATCAGTCTCCAAGACTCTCTAAACATTTGGAAAATATAAAAAAAAAAATTAACAGTCAAAAAATAGTCTTTCCTTAAAGTTCATAGCAGAAAAAAACTCTGGATGAAGAGGTGAGTGAAAAAGCAAATACTCCGTTTTAAGGTCAAAAAAGAGTGGTGTGCAGTAGTAGTCGAGCTCTGTGTGGTATGAACTCCTTTGCCTGCTCTGAGGATTGACTTGAGTATCAAGAGCGGCTTCCTTCCCCGGCTCTGGGTGTTTATAATGGGCCAATGCTGTAAAATAACGGGATTCCCTCAGTGTTTCCTCCTGTTTGTGCGCTCTGCCATGGAAACCTGGAGCGGCTCCATCTCGGAGACTCAGGGCTTTCCTGCAGAGCGCGCACTCAGGAATCCATGACGTCTCCAGCCTCTGCGCCAAGGCATTTCTGCGGCTTCTCTCAGACAGTGGCGCACAAGAACTTCATTGTGGGCTTGAAAAAATTAGCGTTGAGGGGAAGAGGAGGGGGAGAAAAATGAAAACAGGAGCGATGTTTAAGCATATGCATGAAAGAGACGAGGTACACAGCAGGGTTTTGAAGAGACAAGCCTCGTTAAATCTAAGCAACCTTCAGCTTTACACGTGGAGTCTACTGAAAAATAAATGGCCAAAAAAGTAAACGGACAACCAAAAAGTGTTTGAATGGCATTGCATTAGACAACAAAATATCAAAAGGTATTTACTTCACAGAAAGATAGTACAAGTGAAACGTTAAAAAAGGTTTGTTAGATTTTAAATTATATTACAATGTTCAAATGACCTTTAGGACTATAAATGGAACAGAAAAATATAATTTAAAATGATCATTTAAAAAATAAAAACATATGTTTGAAATAGACATATTTTCCAATTATTAATATATATATATATATATATATATATATATATATATATATATATATATATAATATTATTATTATTTAATAATATTATAATATTACTATAATATTATTATTATTAATATTTAAATGGCTATATTATTATTGTTATAGAAATAATTTATATATATATATATAGTTTATGTAATTTTATTTTTAAAATATAAGTATTTTATAATTATTAATATTAATATTTTAAAATAATTTACATAATTTACATAGAATATAATGAATAAACCAGGTAAAAACAAAATTATATATATAGAGAGAGAGAGAGAGAGAGAGAGAGAGAGAGAGAGAGAGAATATATATTTTTATTATTTAAAAATATTATTATTATTACTTAATAATAAATATTTAAATGGCTTATTATATTATTATTATTGTTTTAGAGATATAGAGAATAATTTATATATATAATTTTATATTTTATTTTTATTTATTTTTAAAATATAAGTATTTTATAATTATTAATATTTATATTTTAAATTTTTTTTTTACATAATTTACATATAATATAATGAATAAACCAGTTTATAAACACTGTTTATAAACAGTAACAACCAGGATTAAGGTTATGGTTGAAATAAGACAGTTATACACAGAAAATTTTCCATGGAAAATGTGGCATGGTTTGTTTATGAATTTTTTCCCGTCTAATCCCAAATATTGGGCTACTCTTGAAATTCTTCCAAAGGTTTCAAAGTTTATTTGACATGCTTAACTTGGACAGCAGTGAAAAGTTTCTGAAAAGCTAATGTTTTTCATTTTTAAATGCAAAAAAGGTCATAAAATAAGGTTTATTTATCATAAGGAAATTAATATACTCCAATCAGGTTTAAAAGGGCACATTATCAGATAATGAGAGTTTTACTTCCCCCAACCATATCAGTGTGTTTAGGAACCAGCAACTCCATTTTACCCTTAAATCACGTATGATTCCGGCTTACTGAAGCTCCAGTACCAGTTTACATCAAATAAGTGTAATTCAGTAAACCTAAGCAGTAAATGTTTCAAGAAAATCTAATGTAACACATTAACAGCTTCTCCCAGTGCCCAGATGAAAAAGCTGCTGCATTCTGGGATGGCGAGGGATGCCAAAATAAACTGCACGGGGCTGACGAGTGAGACCATGAAGCGGGCCTGTTTGGCTAAACTCTGTTGTAAAGTTTATCCCGGAAAATTCTGCGATATGATACACTGACTTGTTTAAACATTCGAATGAATGAAGCGCTGCTCTCACTGACTGTATCCTACAGCGAACTCTGGAAAACGTCTAGACACAGGCCTTCATTATCAATTCACTGTATGTCACTTCTTGATTGAATTATAACATTTTTATATCTATAGATCTGGCATAAATCATATATGGAGAGCTTTTTCTTTATGCTGAAATGCCTAAAGGTTCATCAGTGCCATCGGTGACGTGCTGTACATAGGAAAGAGTGAGCTTCAGATACTTTAAATTGACCACTGGAGGTGTAGAGGAAGATGAATGTCGTTTGAAACGTTAGAGAGAGCGACGTCTAGCAGATGTACATTCCTTCACTGTTACAGCACTCTTATGCAACCCGAATCGTGAATGAGTAAATGAATACGGCACAACGCATCTTTCCAGACGACAGGATTTGCAGTTCCATCTTTTGCTAAAAAGACACACTTTTTCCAGGTTCACAGAAGAGTTTCCATCACCGTTAAGCGGCGCTGTGGCGTCTGGGTTACAGCAGCACAACATTTTACTTTTCCAATAGCAACATTTGTATTAAAGCAATCAGATTTCAAATGGAAATGGGACATTATATCACATCCCATGGAGAACTTTTGGCATATTTCGGAAAAGGGAAAATCTTCAGACCATGTGCTTGATCAGTTCCAAAATTTTCTATTAACTTGTCATTTTCCCCATTTTGCCCTGTCACCTCATGAAGGGTCACTCAGAATAACATACTAGCATCTCTACTATTTCTGACATATCTTTATATAGTATTATGTTAGTATGCCATTACAAATTCAGCTGACCATTTATTATTATTATTATTAACATTTAATTGAATTTAAATTAATGACATAAAAATAGAGGCCGCTTCATGTTTGACTAAAGAAAAATATCTCCTGGTAAATACATTACTAGGATGATTTATTTATGTTATGTAAAGATGGTGATAACCTGCTGATTTGTTGGGAGTTTCTATAGTTAGCTGTTTTTATTCCACGTGGCTCTGAGCAACATTTCACACACACTGAATGGAGAATCATCCTCTCACACAAATGGAATCTGTATAGAATTCCTGAAGTTTCCAGTTGGAGCAGCAAAACTTAAATCTGTCTCCATCTCCCATTCCAAATTAACAAACAACAATTCAGCTCTCAGGTTTGGGATTTGTGTCCCTGGTAACTGAGAGGAGTGCTGAGTGAGCTTTAATGAGACACTGATATCTGTCAAACATGACTGATGACCCCCTAAACAATGTTAGAGACAAAACAACACAATCAAATATTTTAATGTCTTACAACATATATACATATATAGGGTGAATTCAGGTTGATTGGCTGATTGGGACACTTTTTCCAAGTCATCTCAATGGCAAAAAGTGTATATAAAAGTGTATTATAATTATAAAATATACATAATTATTACAAACCGAATTCCGGAAATGTTGGGA
Source organism: Mylopharyngodon piceus (assembly GCA_039654765.1). NCBI lineage: Eukaryota > Metazoa > Chordata > Actinopteri > Cypriniformes > Xenocyprididae > Mylopharyngodon > Mylopharyngodon piceus. The sequence continues at coordinate 4,420,210 of CM077446.1, forward strand.
CATTTTTTAAATTTGAATAAAATGAAAACTAAAAGACTTTCAAATCACATGAGCCAATATTTTATTCACAATAGAACATAGATAACATAAATGTTTAAACTGAGAAATTTTACAATTTTATGCACAAAATGAGCTCATTTCTAATTTGATGCCTGCTACAGGTCTCAAAATAGTTGGGATGGGGGCATGTTCACATGGTGTAGCTTCTCCTCTTCTTTTCAAAACAGTTTGAAGACGTCTGGGCATCGAGGTTATGAGTTTCTGGAGTTTTGGTGTTGGAATTTGGTCCCATTCTTGCCTGATATAGGTTTCCAGCTGCTGAAGAGTTCGTGGTCGTCTTTGACGTATTTTTAGATGAAAGATCTGGACTGCAGGCAGGCCAGTTCAGCACCCGGACTCTTCTACGACGAAGCCATGCTGTTGTAATAGCTGCAGTATGTGGTTTTGCATTGTCCTGCTGAAATACACAAGGCCTTCCCTGAAATAGACGTCATCTGGAGGGGAGCATATGTTGCTCTAAAACCTTTATATACCTTTCAGCATTCATAGTGCCTTCCAAAACATGCAAGCTGCTCATACCGTATGCACTTATGCACCCCCATACCATCAGAGATGCTGGCTTTTGAACTCAACGCTGATGACACGCTGGAAGGTCTCCCTCCTCTTTAGCCCGGAGGACACGGCGTCCGTGATTTTCAACAAGAATGTCAAATTTGGACTCGTCTGACCATAGAAGACTTTTCCACTTTGAAACAGTCCATTTTAAATGAGCCTTGGCCCACAGGACACGACGGCGCTTCTGAACCATGTTCACATATGGCTTCCTTTTTGCATGATAGAGCTTTAGTTGGCATCTGCAGATGGCACGGCGGATTGTGTTTACCGACAGTGGTTTATGGAAGTATTCCTGGGCCCATTTAGTAATGTCATTGACACAATCATGCCGATGAGTGATGCAGTGTCGTCTGAGGACCACGGGCATCCAATAAATGTCTTCGGCCTTGTCCTTTATGCACAGAGAATTATCCATTTTCTCTGAATCTTTTGATGATGTTATGCACTGTAGATGATAAGATATGCAAAGCCTTTGCAATTTGACGTTGAGGAACATTGTTTTTAAAGTATTTGATTGCCCATCTTTACTTCTGAGAGACTCTGCCTCTCTAAGACATCCCTTTTATAGCTAATCATGTTACAGACCTGATATCAATTAACTTAATTAGTTTCTAGATGTTCTCCCAGCTGAATCTTTTCAAAATTTCTTGCTTTTTCAGCCATTTGTTGCCCCAGTGCCAACTATTTTGAGACCTGTAGCAGGCATCAAATTTGAAATGAGCTCATTTTGTGCATAAAATTTCTCCGTTTAAACATTTGTTATGTTATCTATGTTCTATTGTGAATAAAATATTGGCTCATGTGATTTGAAAGTCTTTTAGTTTTCATTTTATTCAAATTTAAAAAACGTCCCAACATTTCCGGAATTCGGGTTGTATTATTTATGGTTTGGTAGATAGCCATTTAAAGTATGTATTCACACAATGAGTCAGTTTATTATTATTATTATTGTACCTTGAGGTGTGGTTATGATCACAAGCACAAGTGAAATCTCTTAAGACAATCTCTGTCAGAGCAGAGGTGAAGCTTTTAAAAGCAAATCAAACATTCCAGCCTGTTGTGTGTGTATAAATAGCTCTGCTGGGGTGTGAGAGCCGCCTCAACACACGTCTCTTTAAGTGATTTATCATCATCTAAATCCTCTGTTGATGTACACAATGGAGTATAACAGGACAAGTCTGGATCTGTGTGTCCAGTGGTGTTTCATCAGAACAATGTTATGCATATATATATATATATATATATATATATATACAGTGGTGGTCAGAATTGTTGGCACCCTTGGTAAATATGATCAAAGATGACTATAAAAATAAATCTGCATTGTTTATCCTTTTGATCTTTAATTCATAAAATTAGCAAAAATCTAACCTTTCATTGAAGGAAAAGAATTGAAAGTGGGGGGAAAATCACATTATGAAATAAATGTTTTTCTCCAAAACACGTTGGCCACAATTATTGGCACCCTTTTATTCAATACTTTTTGCAACCTCCTTTTGCCAAGATAACAGCTCTGAGTTTTCACCTATAATGCCTGATGAGTTTGGAGAACACCTGACAAGAGATCATTGTCCTGATGGAAGATCCAACCACGGCCCATTACTGGATTTCTAGCAGAAGCGGTCAGGTTTTGATTTTTTATCTGTTGGTATTTGATAGAATCCATGATACCAAGTATCTGAACAAGATGTCCAGGACCTCCAGCAGAAAATTAGGCCCACAACATTAAAGATCCAGCAGTATATTTACCGTGGGCATGGGGTACTTTTTATCCATGTGTGCACCTAACCCATCTGGTGGGTTTGCTGCCAAAAAGCTCTTTTTTTAGTTTCATCTGACCATAGAAGCCGGTCCCGTTTGAAGTTCCAGTCGTGTCTGACAACTGAATATGCTGGAGATTGTTTCTGGATGAGATCAGAGGATTTTTCTTGTAAACCTCCCGAACAACTTGTGGGGATGTAGGTGCTGTTTGATAATTATTTTTTAGGCTTTCTGAGACTCAAGACTCAACTAATCTCTGCAATTCTCCAGCTGTGATCCTTGGAGAGTCTTTGGCCACTCAAACTGTCCTCCTCACCGCGCATTAGGACGATTTAGACTCACGTCCTCTTCCAGACAGATTTGTAACATCTTTAGTTGATTGGAACTTCTTAATTATTGCCCTGATAGTGGAAATGGGGATTTTCAATGCTTTAGCTATTTTCTTACAGCCATTTTCTATTTTGTGAAGCTCAACAATCTTTTGCTGCACATCAGAACTATATTCTTTGGTTTTACTCATTGTGATGAATGATTATGGGAATTTGGCCTTTTGTTTCCTCATGTTTATACTCCCGTGGAACAGGAAGTCATGGCTGGACAATTTCATGTTCATGATCACCCTGGTGTGCTAAAAAATTGTAAATATGAATGGGAATATACTTCAGAGATATTTTACTCATAAAAAATTCTAGGGGTGCCAATAATTGTGGCCAATGTGTTTTGGAGAAAAACATTTATTTCATAATGTGATTTTCCCCCCACTTTCAATTCTTTTCCTTCAATGAAAGGTTAGATTTTTGCTAATTTTATGAATTACAGATCAAAAGGATAAACAATGCAGATTTATTTTTATAGTCATCTTTGATCATATTTACCAAGGGTGCCAATAATTCTGACCACCACTGTGTATATATATATATATATATATATATATATACATAGTGACAATGCTAATGTTTTAGGTCTTGGCGGAATAGATCTGCTGCTGCTGTTATTGCTGCTGCATCAGAGCAAGTACGGGACTTGCTACTGCCAATACATTTACAACACACTGCTGTGAGCAAGCAAGACATACTGCTGCTGTACAAATAGCATATATGAAATTACCCGTAACAGATCTATACAGGTGGAGCTGGAGAAGGTGGAGGGTTTCAGAGGAACTTTGAAAGTGTGCTGCAAACTGCTATAGCAAACACTGACCAACTGTTTAAATGTTGAGCAGCAAGCTCATTGGCCGCAGATGCAACAGGAACGAATCAGCTTGTGCCGTGTATTTAACAACGTAATTGTCAGCAGGTTGTAAAAGACCCATCAGCCTGCGCCATCTAGAGTTTCATATAGATAGATAGACAGACAGATAGATAGATAGATGGCATGAATATAACATTTCTTTGTGAGATTATCCCTCCAACAAAATTTCACTCTCATATATATAGTCCCATTATCTGCATGTGTCCTTGCTTACATGCTCGTCTTCTTTCTCATGCCAGCTCTTCCTCTGGGACTGATGTGGCATGGACACACAGGCGACCCATCGCTGCTGTGCGGTGTCTGATATTAAAGCCAATCTGGCTGAGCTCTATGTCACGTGCACTGCAGCATCTGGCACACCGCAGTATGCACCACATGAGAGAGGAGTAATGATATGCTTTATACGGGCTTTACCCAAAGAGCTCATTTCATCAGAGCAACATTATGGATGTAAGATGTTGAAGGAGAATTAAGAAGGAACACATAAAGCTAAGATTTGGGCCAAAAGCACAAAGAAAGTTGAAACTTTTGTTGAGGGTTCATCTTCAATTTATATGTGAGCATTATTTTTTGTCAATATCTGTTAATGTAATCATGTACTTGCATGCATTTATGTTTTTTGCAGCCCTGCATGCAGTTAATGCAGTCTGCATTCATTTTTGAGACTCCCCCTTCTGGTGAAACATGATAAATTGGTATAAAACACAATGGCTGTTTTTTGTACTATTTCAGTATCTATGTTGTATGTACAATTATATTGTGTATAAATAATGTTTGTTTAAAACATTCAGTGTTACATAATGTAGTTCTGTTTCACATACTATTATTAAAATTATTATTCCAATTCAGATATCCGTATATTAATACTTTCACTCAGCAAGGACGCATTCAATTGTTTAAAAGTAAAGACATTAATAATGTTACAAAAAATATATTTCAAATAAATGGTGTTCTTTTGAACTTTCTGTTCAAAGAATCCTGAATAAAAATATCACAGTTTCCACAAAAATATTAAGCAGCATGACTGTTTTCAACATTGACAATAATCAGAAATGTTAATGATACTGAAAGTAATGATGCTGAAAATTCAGCTTTGATCACAGGAATAAATTATATTTTAAAATATATTCAAATAGAAATCAGTTATTTTAAATTGTAATAATATTTCACAATATTACAGTTTTACTGTATTTTTGATCAAATAAATGCAGCTTTGGTGAGCATTAGAGACTTTTTAAAAACGCTTACCAACCCCAAACTTTTGAACGGCAGTGTATACTTTATATATATATTATATATTTTAAGCATTATTGGAAATATGATATTACATGAAATATATGTAGAAATGATATTGTATTAAGAAACAAGCAGAGAATTAGTTAAGAAAAGATTTTTTATTTTTATTTTTTAACACCTTTTATCCTGAGACACACTTGTCCCTTTTTTGTTCTGCAAGTATTAGAGTGCAAATTCCAACACAAATAAGAAAAAAATAAATAAATAAAAGCCATTTTGTTATTTACAATTCAGCAGATTACATTAACAAACAAAAAAGTACTTTCATATAAACATAAAAAACAGTCAACACAAAAGTCAGGTGAAGATCATGGCATTCGTTCTAAGTCTAGGTCCACATCACAATCTGTACAAACTCTGATCCATGCAAGAGAAGTCGAATATGATGAGAGTCTGTCAATTCAACAATAATGTGTCTGAAGGTGAAAGAGATGATATGGCACAGTTACTGAAAACACAGACACCAACATAGTGATCAATGCTAAGTGCACATCGCATTCAGGATCATTTACAGAGACAAACGTTGGGTTTTAAGGACACCTCGAGGAGAAGATTACAGCGTTTAGTGCTGATTGATGCATCATGGGATTTGGCTCTGTAAACCAGTTATTGAGAGTAGTCAGCACAGGTCATAATGGTCAGACGGGGGAGGTTGGGGTACAAAGTGAGCATGTCTAGCGTCAGAGGTCACCACAAGAGTGGACAAACACTACTGTGGACAGGGTGGATGCTAAAATAGCATTGTTATTTATGGCATCGTACCATCCATGCCTTTCAAGCAGTGGTGACTAGCAGTGGTTGGTTAGTATGCTAATAAAACGGCTACATCGCTTCCAGTTAACCTAGTTAATAAATTTAGTGCCCATTTTCACGCTCAAACTAGCACGAGAATCATCTGATCTGAACATCCTTTCCAACAATCACACATATACTGTATATGGTAACACTTCACAGTCAGGTTCCATTTGTTAACATCAGTTAAGTTTGTGAGATTTTGCGATTGCAACTATTTCTCAAAATTGTAAGATTATTTTTTTCTTGCAATTCGGACTTCATAACTCGCAATTCTGGTCTGACTTTATTTCTCAGAAGTGCGACTACTAAGAATTGCAACTTTATATCTTTTCTCAGAATTGTGAGTTATGAAAAAAAGACTTAACTCGCAATTGTAATTTATCTCTCAATTTTGAGTAACAGTTAATTACAAAATAGTCAACTACAAAAAAAAAACAGTATCGCAACTGCGAATTTATATGACAGTTCTGAGGAAAAAGTCAGACTTGGGAGACATAAACTCACAATTGCGAGTTATAAAGTCCGAATTGCGAGATAAAAAGACTATAACTTGCAATTTATCTCACAATTTTGAGAAATAGTCGTAATTCCAAAAAAAAAAAAAAAAAAAAAAATTAGTACTGAGAGACAAACTTACAATTGTGAGAAAAAAACCTTGCAGTTCTGACTTTATTTTTCAGAATTGCGACTTTATATAAAGTCGCAATTCAGACTTTTTTCTCAGAATTGTGACGTAAACTCACAATTGCGAGTTATAAAGTCCGAACTGTGAGATAAAATTTCTTAACACACAATTGCAATTTATCTCAATTTTTGAGAAAGTCACAACAGCAAAAAATTAGTATTGCATGTTTTTATCTCACAATTGTGAATTTATATCTCACAATTCTGAGAAAAAGTCAGAATTGAGAGAGAAACTCGCAATTGTGAGAAAAAAAGTCAGAAGTGCAAATTTATATCTCGCAATTCAGAATTTTTTTTTCAAAATTGTGAGATATAAACTTGCAATTGCGAGTTTTAAGGTCCGAACTGTGAGATAAAATTTCTATACATGCAACTGCAATTTCTCACAATTTTGAGAAAGTCACAATTGCAAAAAAATAGTATTGCAAGTTTATTTCTCGCAATTGCGAAATTATTTCACAATTCTGAGAAAAAGTCAGAATTGAGAGACAAACTAACAATTGCGAGAAATAAAGAGAAATAAAGTCAGAATTGCGAGGTAGACTTTAGACTTTATTTCTCAGAATTGTGAGACAAACTCGCAACTGTTATAAATTTAAAAGTTATAAAGTCCGAATTACAAGATAAAGACGAGTCACAATTACAAAAAAAGTACTGCAAGTTTCGTAATTGCGAATTTATAGAGAAAAAGTCACAAATGCGAGTTTATATCTCGCAATTCAGACTTTTTTTCTCAGAATTGTGAGATATAAACTTGCAATTGTGAGTTTAAAGTCTGAATTGCGAGATAAAAAGTCGCAATTACCTTTTTATTTTTAATTCCCTGGTGGAAACAAGCTTTCATAAAAAACAAAAGATGTATCTCTGAGCTAACATGAACTATCAATGAGCAGTTGTGTTTTGATTGACAAATGTTAATAAACAAAGATGAATAAATACTGTAATGTGTACATTAGTTAATGCATAAACATTTATTAATGGAACCTTACTGTAAAGTGTTACAAATATTAGTGTTTTTTTTGTTTTGTTTTTTTTTGGGGGGGGGGGGGGGTCATACAACACATACTTTCTGTTTTCAACCTGATCAAGTCCTTTCAAGTCACATAAATTCAGTAGTTTTGGAAAAGAAATAAAAAGGTACCAAAAACACCCTAAAATAAGTTAACTCCAATTTCCCTTTTCCCCTTTGTGCAAATTTTCCCTTGTCACATGAGAATACAAATGCAATGGAGACGCATAATAGCAATAGATTATTAAATCTCATGGAAAAACTTCCCTGTTGTCTCATGGATGATTCCCAAAGCTAACCAGTGTGTTTAGTCTTCCCCAGGGAGAGTGATTCACTGAAACTTAAACGGTAGAGAAATTACATGATTCAGAGCAAATGGCGTCTGGACTGCGTCACACAAGCGTCCATTCTCATAGGTACTGTATGAGCACCTGCTCAGGGCTAACCGGACTGCTAAACTGGCTTGCTGACCAAAAATTTGAAAAATCAGACTTATTTTAGTATCAGGGTGAATGAAGGAGTGAATCAAACCTGACATTCTAGCACTTTTAGGTTTGTTTGAGCCGAGTTAACGGTTAGAGAGCAAGCCGGACTGAGGCAGTAAAGGGTTCAAGAGGTCAGTTTGGAGTAACTTGGAGGCGAGAAGCGTCGCCGCAGGTATTTGAGGATGTAGAGCGGCAGGCAGCTGACCAAAGTGATGGCTGTCACCTTCCACACAAAAGACAGGGTGGCGATGAAATACACATCTGTGAGAGACACAAATAAAAATATTGTTATATATTTGTTAAATATTGTCAATATATTTGGATACGGTCGAACATCTGCTCACGCTGGACTCAGTCTCAGACGGCCCATCTATAGTCTGTTCACAGACTCTGATTCATACTGCACACAAAACTGGCAAAGAGTTTCTTCATCTGGCAGGGTCTAATCTGATTGGCTGACTTTACGATATTTCCAGAAATTAGTGAGAATGTTTTGATCCATCTAACAGGAAACAAAGTCATGTTAAGATTGCCAGGATAGTGGCATCAAATCTTTGAAAGATACTCAAGATTTTTGCCTGAGACAGTGTTTTTATATCTCACAACTGACTATTTCTTATTTTAAAGTTTACCTCAAAAATTGATGCAGATACTGGGTTTAAAAAATTACACAGTTTATATACATTTTCACCTTTTTTTTTTATTTGGACTGACTGCTATGCAATTATTTAAGATTTTTTATATTTATAGATACTTTTAAGATTAAGTATTTCAGACATATAAAGCTATTTTAAGGCTTGAAGTAATTATTTTCACAGGAAAAAACTTTTAAATGTGTCATTTTGTTTATCAAAGACGAGTTTTAAGGGATAAAATTATTGATTGCAGGGGGACTTTAATATTTCTAGGTTTTCCATGACCGTGGGAAATCTAGTACTTCCTTGGAAACGCTCAATGAAGAACTTTTTATTAAACTAAGCCTTAAAAACCTATAAACCCCAAGAAGTTTCATTGTGACCAACCAATCAGACTGTATCTAACAGATTTTGCCAATGGTTGCCATTTCAATCTGCATCAGACGGGAGTGAGAAGACTAAATAATTAATAAAACATAAATCTGTGATGTAGGTAACGCTGTCAATCCCCTCAAGATCCAAAAGTCTGGTCTGTTTCATGTTCGTGTCACTCTCACGTAAAAGTCTTTCCCATCAAGGCTTTTGTTCTATTCTCGTACATAAAACTTACAATTCCTGCTGAATAATCCTTTGGCTCTTTTTTAAACCTTTATTCCCAGAAATGTAGGGAACGACACCAAAACAGCGCTTGTGAAATGCTCTCAGACCACAGTCAGGTCAGTAGAAGCAGAGGCACAGATCAAAAGCTGAAATGTAAATTGGCCAAAATGTTTTGTGCGATTGCTGGAAACTAGCGTCACACTGTGAGGCAGTCGCTGACCAGTCTTTGTTTAATGTGGTCAGGTGCCACACACCAGTGGAGTTGGACGGCACTCGGAGCGTTGCAGTGTCGGAACGCCTCATCAACACAACTGAAAGGACACTTGTTTGTGCGCTGTGAACGTGAGCCCTGAGATGGACACAAGTCATCTCCTCCATCATGGATCCATCATCTTCTCTGCCAGGATATGCACCGAGATCCAATGACGAATTCCCAATGTGACGTTGGTGGGCAAAAGGGAAACGGTTATGTTGAAGGTCTTGGATGCATTAGCAATGAGATCCAAGTTATTTTTGAGAAAGATATCTCACTAAATGACTACTTGCATTGTCCTCAAACCTTTTGACTAATCTGTTTATTTTCGGCCGGATAAGATTTTTTTTTTTTAATAATCTTGTGTATGTTTTTTAATTGAAAAATAATTAAAAAATTAAATGAAAAAAAAAAAAATTACAAATGCTCACATTTTTAAATATATTATTTTATAAAAAGTGCTGTCACAAAAATAAACTTCAGGGACTAAATATTTTTTTATTTAGCAGAAAAAAATAAAATAATTTTATTGTTGCCTAAAACAATTGAGCAGATAAATTTACACTAAATACTACCAATAAAACTAGAAAAATGTTAAGAAATTTAAATAAACAACTACTATAATATTAACGCTATATGCATTTTTTATTTATGTATTTTTTTTTTAGATCGCTATAAAAACTAAGCCACAAGGATGTCTATGCAGGGTCTCATGGGAATAGTTTTGTTTATTTTAATGATATTTTGCTCACTCTGGACACGGGCTCTGGCTGTATTTTAGTCTTGCTTTATTTAAGTGCAGCATTTGACACTGTAGATCATGATATCCTTTCTAAGGGAGAAAGTTTTCTGTTAAAATAGGGAATTGTTTTTCATCCTCTGCTCCAATCCCTTATGGTGTACCCCAGGGTTCAATTCTAGGTCCTCTTCTTTTTGCTTTTTTTATGCTTCATTAGGTCATATTATTCAGAAACACTTATCATACCACTTTTATGCCAATGACACTCAGCTCTATCTTCCTGTCAAAAATAATAATTGTTCTGTGTCTAGCCTGCTTGCCTGTCTGCGTGACAAAATGCGGGATGGACATGAACTTCTTACAGCTAAACAGCGATAAAACTGAAATTATCTTCGCACCGTCAGCTATGACCTCTGATATAGTCAATCAGCTTGGTTCACTCTCTTCAAATGTTTGCGACTCTGTCAAAAATCTTGGTGTCATTTTTGATTCCACTTTTGATAAGCAGATTAGTGCTGCTGTAAAAAGCAGTTCTATTGCCAAAAATCAAGACAATGCTCTCCAAGAAAGACCCTGAAACTGTCATTCATGCATTACATCAAAGTTGGACTACTGTAATTCACTACCTGGGTTTGCCTAATTCTCTCTAATCTCTAAGTGATACATTCGGAAAATATCAGAATCGCTCCAGATTCTTTGTATCACGAATCGAGAATTGATGTATTGTCCCAGCCCTAATATCCACATCGCTAAGATCAGATGCATTCTTAACTGCTGTTTTCTCACTGCTGTTGTTTTTGTTATTTTGTTATTGAGAGTAAAGAGCACAGCACATATTTACATATTTATCTAAATGTCACTCTCAGTAGCGTGGGCGGCATTGGCATGTTCATTAACAGTATAACTCTGCAAAGGCATTTCCAGCTTCTTTTGACTTCTAAGCAAAGAACGAAAAAAAACTTGGCCGTGAGTATATATCGCGAGCATGAGCAATAAGTATTGTGAATACAGCTGAGCTACTGGCATGTGTGCATTTAATATAACATATATATGTGAATCCTCAATTGCTTTTCTTTGTAAGAAAGTGTGCAACTCTTCAAATTGAGAAGCACTTTGATAAACACAAAGACCTTGGCCAGGGTAGCATCAACACAGCAGGAAATGAGAGCAGGCTTGTGGTATTTCCCTCCGCAGTGAGCTCTGTATAGCGCTGTGGGCCGCGCTTGGGCTGCCCGGTGTCGTACACACACAGCGTACATGAGAACGGGCCACAGCGGCCCTGGAATGCTGACTGAGGCAGATGGCCACATTTTATAGAATCAGATTTAACTCTCTCTATTGGTTTTGTGGAATGTGGCCACATTCTTTACTTGGATATGCTGAAATTATGACGCCAAGATTGTTCAATAACAACAGGATTTCATGACGATAATAGGATATAAAGCAGTAGCAAAACCTTGACCAGAAAGCATAGATGAAACATATAATACCACTAAAATGACAAGAACAAGAACAAGGACAACGCAAAACTATTTGTCAAGTAATGTGTTAAATGCAAAAAAGTGATTAAGGTAAGACAACCCCAAGTGATTAGGGTAAAAAAATATATCAGTCACATTTTAGTTTAGGGTCTAATTCTAAATATTAACTAACTATTAACCATGATTGTTGCCTCAATAAACTCCTAATAACAGCTTATTAATAGTTAGTAAGATAGTTGTTAAGTTTAGGTACTGGGTAGGATTAAGGATGCAGAATATGGTCATGCAGAATAAGGCATTGATAATATATTAGTGGCAAATGTTTTTACTGAAAAGATTTTGGATATCTCTTTTTACCAGAAAATACTGTCAACAGCCAGAGAAAAAAAATGTCACTATGTTTTTAGGAATAAAATTTATAAAAGCAGGTGAATGATATATGAACGAACCCTTCTGTAAAACCTTCAGAATATAGATGGGAATAAAACTGGAAAGTTTGGTGTATGAAGTGCTTCTGAAGTGGAGATTTCTGGCTTATTTTGAGAAAATGCCCTTTAAAGATATGTATTGTAATTAAAATCTATAGATGCAAATAGATAAAAAAATTAAATAAATATTATAAATTAAATTAAAAAATGAAATTATATATATATATATATATATATATATATATATATATATATATATATATACACACACACACACACACAATCAAACTAAAAATTATTCAGACATTTTCAATATTTTTTTATATTTTTTACTAGTGGGTGCAGGACACTATAGTTCATTTATGTAAGTGAGGATAGCAAAATAAAGTAAACTGTGACATATTATACCCAAAAATTCTTTATACAGTGGACTACCAGTAAAACTGATAAAAATTTGGAACCAAAAATTATTCAGACACTTTGACCTGACCATGTTTTGCTGAAGTGTTATCTGACATAATTAAGATTAATTTTTTCTGACACAGTTTAACTCTGAGATCTTGTCATATTTTATTACCATTTTTTTAAACTATAGTGAATAAACTGTAATGAATGAAATGTTCAAGGTGTCTGAATACATTTTGGTTTGACTGTATATATATATAAACTTTAACTTATAAATTAATGTAACTTTTCTAACATTGTTCAATAAAGAAATTAAATAAAGAAATAAATAATATGCATGTTATTTGGGACCCATGTGTTTATTAATGCATACTCACCGATAAACTCGTGTAAGAAGACCAGGGATGCGATGTAGCAGGCCAGACTGAGGAGTTCGGCTACGATCATCAGCCAGTGCCAGGTCTGCACGGTCAGCGCCACCATCAGCAGCTCCGTCAGGATCAGAGACGTGAAGGAGATCGCCACGATGTGCACAAACTCTGACTCGAACAGGAGCAGAGCCCCGTACATGATGATGCTACCTGCAGAGAGCACAGCACATCTCTATTACCATTGCTGAAGAGACTTCTATGCACACTAGGAGTGTGCTTTTATATATACACTAATCAGCCACTTTTTTTTTTTTTTTTTTTTTTTTTTTTTTTTTGGTACACCTTGCTAATATTGGGTTGGACCCCATTTTGCCTTCAGAACAGCCTTAATTCTTCATGGCATAGAATAAACAAGGTGCTGGAAACATTCCTTTTTGAATTTTGGTTCATATTGTCATGATATCATCACACAGTTGCTGCAGATTTGTTGGCTGCACATCCATGATGCGAATCTCCCGTTCCAGCACATCCCAAAGCTGCTCTATTGGATTGAGATCTGGTGACTGTGGAGGTCATTTGAGTTTAGTGAACTCATCGTCATGTTCAAGAAACCAGTTTGAGATAATTTGTGACATGGAGCGTCATCTTGCTGGAAGTATCCGTCAGAAGATGGTTCACTGTCGTCATAAAGGGATGGACATGGTCAGCAACAATACTCAGGTAGGCTGTGTCGTTTAAATGATGCTCAGTTGGTACTAAGAAGCTCAAAGTGTGTCAAGAAAATATCCTTCACACCATTACACCACCAGCAGCCTGAACCGCTGATACAAGACAGGATGGATCCATGCGTTCATGTTGTTCACGCCAAATTCTGACCCGACCATCTGAATGTCACAGCAGAAATCAAGACTCATCAGACCAACGTTTTTTCAATCTTCTATTGTTTAGATTTGTTGAGCCCGTGTGAAATGTAGCCTCAGTTTCCTGTTCTCAGCTGACAGGAATGGCACCGGTGTGTCTTCTGCTGCTGTAGATCATCTGCTTCAAGGTTTGACGTGTTCAGAGATGCTCTTCTGCAGACCTTGGTTGTAACGAGTGGTTATTTGAGTTACTGTTGCCTTTCTAACAACTCAAACCTGACCATTCTCCTCTGACCTCTGGCATCAACAAGGCATTTTCTCCAACAGAACTGCCACTCACTGGATATTTTCTCTTTTTCGGACCATTCTCTGTAAACCCTAGAGATGGTTGTGTGTTAAAATTCCAGTGGATCAGCAGTTTCTGAAATACTCATCCCAGCCTGCAACCATCCCACTTTCAAAGTCACTTAAATCACCTTTCTTCCCCATTCTGATGCTCAGTTTGAACTTCAGCAGATCGTCTTGACCATGTCTACATGCCTAAATGCACTGAGCTGCTGTCATGTGATTGGCTGATTAGATCTTTGTGTTAATGAGCAGTTGAACAGGTGACCTAATAAAGTGGCCAGTGAGTGTATGTATCAATTATTTGCTCAGTAAAAGGCCCCTAGTGAAAGCATATATGTATATATCAGTGAATTAGAATGATTTCTAAAGGATCATGTGACATATATATCATAACAAAGTGTTACTCTGATTTATGGGTGAAGGTTATTATTGGAATAAAAGATTGGAAAGTTCATTCTTTCAAGTTAAATACAGAACTTTTGTGTATTCATTTTTAGCTGCAAATATATGACAGAGGTCAAGATAAAAAGAAACCATTTCTCTCAGAACTGACGATTCACTTTATGAGACCGTAGCAAATCCCTGAGATTGCCCTATCGGCGATCTCAGGAAGAGGAAGAACACTTCCACGGATTTAGCTTTTTTTGAGCGCTTCCTGTCCTGAAGTGTTATTGTGAACTTTGCGCTCAACCTCAAACACCACTGGGACTGAAAAACGTGATTGATACTTACATGAAATTCAAGACGATTCAACTTTGGAGGCTCTATTTAAAGCACAAATGTAAACATGCTATAGATGGGAGAATTTGGATGGAAACAACTCATCCGAATGAATAATGTGGGCTATAGGACATCTCTTTTAAAAACAAGCTCTCAAAGAAGTGAGGAAATACCCAGCAGTCTAAAGCAAACAGAATCACCTTATAAACGAATGGAATGACAAAGTGTGATGCTGAAAGATTTACACACAAAGACAGCAGGGTGGAGGCTGCTAGCACGGCTCAAAAAGCAATCGTGGAAAACCTCCCAGTGTTATTCGACTATTGTAGCCACAGACACAAATAAACTATTCAGTGCGGGCGAGCAAAAACACGTGTGTGGGTTTTGTTTGGATGAAACAACATTCACCACACTGTGCTGCTGCTGCTGCTTTCTTAACAAGCCTCTGAATGGACGTTACAAACACAGTTACGCTTCAGTCAGTGGGAGACATAAATGGTCTTCTCAACTTACAACACAACTACTTTGTTGAGTGAAGGTTGTTGCATAGTTCATGCATTGCACCATATGGTAAAATAACCAGATTATTCACTTACCTTGGTAGATACTGATCAAGACCCATATTAAGAACGTTTTGAAGGAGAGAGGCCGTCCCTGAAAACAATTACAGTTATTAATATTTTAAAAAAAACACACAAAAGATTCATTAACTAAATAGTCTTAGGTTATTCATTTGAGAATGATAGAAAGATACCTTTAGAAGATCCTTGTAAAGTTCAGGATATAACATGGCCACCTCAGACTTGACATCTTTATCCAAAACCAGGGAGAAAACAGGGAACATGGTGTAGATAGTGGAGTAGCTGTGATCGGCACAGAAAAAAAGTGGCTAAGGCTGCATTTATTTGATCAAAAATACAGTAAAAACAGTGATATTGTGAAACATTATTACAGTTTAAGATAATACATTTTTTTAATACAATTGAAATACAACTATAATACAGTTTAAAATAATATTTCCTATTTCAAAGCTGAATTTTCAGCATCATTACTCCAGTCTTCAGTGTCACATGATCCTTCAGAAATCATTCTAATATGCTGATTTGCTGCTCAAAAAACATTTCTGATTATTCTCAATGTTGAAAACAGTTGTGCTGCTTCATATTTTTGTGGAAACTGAGATTTTTTTTCAGGATTCTTTGATGAATAGAAAGTTCAAAAGAACATAATTTATTTGCAATAGAAATCTTCTGTAACATTATAATGTCTTTACTCTCACTTTGGATCATTTTAATGTGGCCTTGCTGAAGTATTAATTTCTTATTAAAATCATACTGACCCCAAACATTTTAGTAGTTATACAAAACGATAGTTACATATTAAAAATACATAGAAAATTTTCCATTAAAGCTCTATTCGAATGGGACTTGTCTTTTAATTAATTATTTATTTAGATATAATTCTAATTTATTATAAAAAACCCTATTTAAGTATACTTTACATGAGTTTATAGAAGTGGCTGTTTCTAGAAAATCTAGAAAAATCTAAGTGTCTTATCCTTACCTGACTGATATTAAAATGGGCAGTCTTTGCAGTTTCTGCAATTTGGCTCCATTTATTAATTTTATAATTTAATTTTTCATCGAATACCATCTATACTGAATTGAAATAAAAGTATGCAAAAGATTTGTGCGCAAATGGTAGCTCAGGTAGGTCAAAAAACACGTTAGTATAAAACGCGTTAGTATAATACGACACTAGCGATCACAGACATTAGCATTCAGACAGAATTAGAGTTTGCCGAAAAACAGAAGGTAATTTACTCAGGATGTGTGAGAAAAACATTTGAAAAAAATTTGGACGGGATTACAATCACAAAGCATGCTATTGAAACACAAATTTCTTTAACATCCTCTGGGGGAACTAGTCCCGTCCACATAGGGCTTAACATTTATTATTTTTCATAAAAAATGCATACTATACTTTTTAGAGTATATTTTCATGTTATTTTTTATGCTAAGAAACATTTTTTGATTTCTGCGGCTGCTCTTGCCAAACCATTAGACCAATGATCAGGGTTGCCAGGTTTTCACAACAAAACCCGCCCAATTGCTACTCAAAACTAGCCCAAAACTAGCCCAATTACGTTTTGGGGGGGTCCCCCGGTAAAAATTGTGTTCCGGGGGTTTAAATCCATGTTTTTGGTGGGGTTCCCTTGGTAAAATTTGCATTCCAGGTGCTAAATATCATTGTTATTTGGGGTCGCTTCAACCCACGGTCTTTAAAAACAATCCGCAGCAACAGTGTTAAAGTAGCCCATAACCGCAGTCTTGGCAACACTGCCGGTGATTTTCCAGTTATGCATCATCACTGAAAAATCATTTTAAACCGTTTGCACTCACAAAAATACCATTTCTAGCCAATTAAATATTTCATAGAAAAGCTTAACTAGAAAAATGTGTATTTTACAGTATATATTTATCTTTTTTATAACTTCACCAGGCCAGGGAAATTCTTTGAGGCAATAATTGAAAACATCAAGCTCTGACATGTATGTTAATAAAAGTAAAATGTGCCAAATGTAGTACAATTTTGCTAATTTGTACAAGTTGCCACAGAATCACCCACATATATTTCATATGCAGAGAAAGTCAAAGTGATTTAGATTCACAGCTGTACTAGTGTAGGTGAAATTTCAGCTTTATTCTCTCACTATCCTGAACTCATTTTCACTGAATTAGAAGAGCCTGTCTGCTTTAACCCCTTGTTCATTTCAGACTTCACAAAGACTCTTTTGATGGACATCAGCTTTGGCACTCTTCTTCTGGCTCAGTGGCCGTGACTCTTGATGGAACAAAACCCTCAGCGATCCTCTAATGTCAGAGCTGTCTGAAACACATGGCTGAAATGCCAGAGAGATTTCACCGAGTGCAAATGAGTCATCATCACTTGCACACTCACCCAATAATGAGGAAGCCTTGATAAAGCGGAACAGATGCAAAGTAGAACACAGAGGAGAACACGGCCTGTGAGGACACATGGGAAGAAGAACGTCGGCAGAAAAATAAGACAGCAGGCAACTAAAGGCATGTTATATTCATCAGTCCTGTCAATTCTCATGCAGAAAAGTACTGCAGAGGTAAAATAGTACAGTAATGGTATTAGATGACAATACAGTGGTACTTTGATATAAACCACGATACTAAATGATTACCATGTTCATATACAAAGGTATTTTTTCATTGTACGGTAATGGCAAATGATGTCCGGCCTAGGAAAATTGATATCTAGTTATGATAAAACTATGATTATATATATATATATATATATATATATATATAGTATATATGGTACAGTTATGCCAAAAACATGTTGTTATTTTTTAGGACATGAGACCTTCAACACTACACTGTTTATTTGCAGCTACTGTGATTCATGGGCTCGTGGTGGATAATTACTCGAGCAGACGCACACACTCAGACACTACCTGCATGGTGCTGATGCAGAGACTCCGGTGGATGACAAACTGGCTGAGTGCAGCGGACCGTTTGTAGCTGTTTCTGCCGTGGACCATGAGCAGTCTGCCCAAGTGCTTAAACTGAGTGATGGAGAAGTCTGCA
Organism: Mylopharyngodon piceus; assembly: GCA_039654765.1. Taxonomy (NCBI): domain Eukaryota; kingdom Metazoa; phylum Chordata; class Actinopteri; order Cypriniformes; family Xenocyprididae; genus Mylopharyngodon; species Mylopharyngodon piceus. The sequence goes on from CM077446.1 coordinate 4,438,566, forward strand.
GCCAGAGACGCCTGCTTCCCTTCCTGCACACACAGATAAATAAACAAACAGGTCAGAGCGCTTACACACACTTTTTTGGACCATGCGCAAGAATGTTTTTTTTAGATTAAGCCGGGCTATATTAAGCATCTTCGGATCACTGGGCAGTTTAAGAGTGACTGGGTGAAGCAAAAATGGAATAAAAGCACGTCCCACGTAACCACGTCAAGTCAATCAAGGCATAAGATGTGTTAGTCATGAATGACTCAATATCAATTAACTTTCCCATAACGTCTCATTTTGATGACCCGGAAAGTTCACTTGGCACACCACAAGTGGGTCAACCTTGGCTTTGTAGTATTTTAGGTACATTTAGACTCATAAAATGTCTGACATCTAAAATGTGTTTCTAAATTGGCCGTTTAGGCATTCCTGAAATCAGACTATCCTGAACTAAACTGTAGTGTCAATTTTGAAATCTTTAGTGGTCGGGGCTAAGACAACATGATGTGCCATTTATAAAGTATTTAACATCCATAATGTGACATATTTCTGATATTAATATGAATAGTCCTGATTGGTCTATACAACTAGGTATATCAAAAACTATTATATCCCTAGCTGAACTATTAAAGGGGTCCTTGATTATGATTTCACTTTTTTAACTTTAGTTAGTGTGTAATGTTGCTGTTTGAGCATAAACAACTTCTGCAAAGTTTTGATGCTCAAAGTTCAATGCAAAGGGAGATATTTTCTTTTACAGAAATCGCTTTTTAAGGACTACAATAAACGGCTGGTGGGGACTACAACGAGCTTCTTCCTGGGTTTGTGACATCACAAACCCCAAAATTGACATAAACCCTGCCCTTGGGTACGTGCAACAAAGGGGGCGAGGCCATGTTGGGCTGCTTTAGAGAAGAGGAAGAGTTACTGACAATTGTCATTTTGGCTGCGTGAAATTCTCCAGCTTTGTTGTTGTTGAGCAACCGAAGCGTGAGCTGTTAAAGCTCCGCCCTCTTCTGGAAAGGGAGCAGCAGCTCATTTGCATTTAAAGGGACACACACAAAAACACCAAAATTTGACAAGCTATAATAAATTATCTGTGGGGTGTTTTGAACTGAAACTTCACAGACACATTCTGGGGACATCAGAGACTTATATTACATCTTGTGAAAAGGGGCATTATAGGTCCCCTTTAATATAAAATAAAAAATAATAAAAATAAAATAAAAATCTAGATGAATAAGAAAGAAAAACTAGCTTAACACATTAAATGACTTGTTGGTGGCTGGATGCTAATAAACAAAACAGCATGGTCTCAAATGTCTTACTGCTTAAGTAAATAAAATATAAAGAAATAATTTTGAAATCTTTGGTGGTCTAGGCTAAGATAAAATGAAGCGTCATTTGTGAGGTAATTACAAATGAAATGTGTCACATTAACTTCTGTAGTGTGACAAATTTCTGATATTAAAATGATAACTCCGGTCTTGATTAGTCAATACAGCTAGGAATATTAAAATAAAATAAGAAAAAAATCTAAATAAATAAGAAAAAAAATAGATAATCTATTTGACCACATTAATTGACTAGTCAGTTTTTATGGTAATACACTCAATATGGCCTCAAATGCCTTACTGCTTTAATGAAATAAAATTTATATAAATGATTACCAATTAAAGTTGTGTTAGGGACTGAGAAAGAGTTAGAGTTTTTAATATATTTTTATATTGTAATAATTTCACATTTAATCTCCAAATTAATGTAGAAACAACATATTTTAAATATTTGATCTAACAGGTAGGAAATATCCAGAATCAAAGCAGTTATCAAACACTTCAGTCTTCACTGCATAATTTAGATTAAAATATAGATTAATTTTTATTAAAGCTACAAAAGTTATTCAGTTAAGAGCAGTGTGTGATTTTCTTTAACATTAATGGCAGACTGTAGCAGGTTTATTAGGCTGCTGTCACTTTAAGACCTGCCGCACATGACGCGGATCTGCATCCTATTTTAACTCTTTGTGTTCATTTAAAACTTTATTTAACTCATATGTGCTTACGAGGATACTTGACAAAATGGGCATTTTGGCATAATTTTGTGTTTTTGTCCATTCGAACGCAAAAGAGAACAGTACCACACTGCCTTCTCTTTTGTGTCATGTCGCGCTTGAATGGTTTAAAAGCATTTGCATGAATAAGAGCGTGATCATATAATGTAACGCAAGCTAAAGGATGATGGAGAAAAACGGATGCTGCGTTAATTGCGTTAAATATTTTTAAAGCATTAAACTGAAAAAATTAATTGAATGCGTTAATTTTGACAGCACTATTAAAAATATATATAAAAACAGACATTGTATTCTTTAAAATTATATTAAGACCAAGAACTTCTATTTAGAAAATAAATAGGGTGAATTTTGATTTTAGGCATGGGAAGTTATTGCGTGTAAATGTTTGGAGTCGTTTTTCATGCTTTCTGTGTGTAATACAATAAATGTGAGAATCTGTCTAATGCATGTAAAAGAGCCTGTGTTTGAGTGCAGATGGAGGGAAGACTCCGGAAGCAGCGACAGTGTTTGTGGCAGGACTGCTGCTCGGGGAACTGGTAGCTCTTACTTTTCCCTCCACTCCCACGCCACAGTCTGCTTCCTGGATCATGCTGACATCATTTCCTCCATCCCCTGAGAAAGAGAAAACAGTGAGAGATGAGCCAATGACAGCTGGTGCCGTGACCCAGATTGAGACCTTATGAAAGGGCAATAAAACTGATGTTATGTCAAATCATGTCAAGATTAAATGGAATGGAAAATTATATATTGATGATGGTATTGGCTAATATTAATGCTTAGCTTTTTTTCAGATATCAGCAATGGTCTGAACTGGATGATATTCACAGCACTAAACAGTACAAAACAGTTATCTTAGCTAGCTATCTACAAACCCGATTCCAAAAAAGTTGGGGCACTGTACAAATTGTGAATAAAAAAGGAATGCAATAATTTACAAATCTAATAAACTTATATTTTATTCACAATAGAATATAGATAACATATCAAATGTTGAAAGTGAGACATTTTGAAATGTCATGCCAAATATTGGCTCATTTTGGATTTCATGAGAGCTACACATTCCAAAAAAGTTGGGACAGGTAGCAATAAGAGGCCGGAAAAGTTAAATGTACATATAAGGAACAGCCGGAGGACCAATTTGCAACTTATTAGGTCAATTGGCAACATGATTGGCTATAAAAAGAGCCTCTCAGAGTGGCAGTGTCTCTCAGAAGTCAAGATGGGCAGAGGATCACCAATTCCCCCAATGCTGCGACGAAAAATAGTGGAGCAATATCAGAAAGGAGTTTCTCAGAGAAAAATTGCAAAGAGTTTGAAGTTATCATCATTACAGTGCATAATATCATCCAAAGATTCAGAGAATCTGGAACAATCTCTGTGCGTAAGGGTCAAGGCCGGAAAACCATACTGGATGCCTGTGATCTTCGGGCCCTTAGACGGCACTGCATCACATACAGGAATGCTACTGTAATGGAAATCACAACATGGGCTCAGGAATACTTCCAGAAAACATTGTCGGTGAACACAATCCACCGTGCCATTCGCCGTTGCCGGCTAAAACTCTATAGGTCAAAAAAGAAGCCATATCTAAACATGATCCAGAAACGCAGGCGTTTTCTCTAGGCCAAGGCTCATTTAAAATGGACTGTGGCAAAGTGGAAAACTGTTCTGTGGTCAGACGAATCAAAATTTGAAGTTCTTTTTGGAAAACTGGGACACCATGTCATCCGGACTAAAGAGGACAAGGACAACCCAAGTTGTTATCAGCGCTCAGTTCAGAAGCCTGCATCTCTGATGGTATGGGGTTGCATGAGTGCGTGTGGCATGGGCAGCTTACACATCTGGAAAGGCACCATCAATGCTGAAAGGTATATCCAAGTTCTAGAACAACATATGCTCCCATCCAGACGTCGTCTCTTTCAGGGAAGACCTTGCATTTTCCAACATGACAATGCCAGACCACATACTGCATCAATTACAACATCATGGCTGCGTAAAAGAAGGATCCGGGTACTGAAATGGCCAGCCTGCAGTCCAGATCTTTCACCCATAGAAAACATTTGGCGCATCATAAAGAGGAAGATGCGACAAAGAAGACCTAAGACAGTTGAGCAACTAGAAGCCTGTATTAGACAAGAATGGGACAACATTCCTATTCCTAAACTTGAGCAACTTGTCTCCTCAGTCCCCAGACGTTTGCAGACTGTTATAAAAAGAAGAGGGGATGCCACACAGTGGTAAACATGGCCTTGTCCCAACTTTTTTGAGATGTGTTGATGCCATGAAATTTAAAATCAACTTATTTTTCCCTTAAAATGATACATTTTCTCAGTTTAAACATTTGATATGTCATCTATGTTGTATTCTGAATAAAATATTGAAATCTGAAACTTCCACATCATTGCATTCCTTTTTTATTCACAATTTGTACAGTGTCCCAACTTTTTTGGAATCGGGTTTGTAGATTTCTACTGTGCATTACAATGTTTTAATATGTGATTTCATTTTAAGCATTTAATTTTCTAAATTATAGCTTCAAATGTCTATATCTGGTCATCCCTATTATATTTATTAATAAAGATAAATAATATTTCTGAATTTGTATTAATTCATTTAATTAAGTCTGTGTTTATTCATGATCGCAAGTAAAAATACATATATGATCAAATAAAAGATAACACACACACAAACAAAACAAAGACTACAATAAAGTGCTGCAGGGATGACTTGTTTTGGTAGGCAAAACCTTGAAATGAGCTGCATTTTAGCTTTTCCAGATCCATTGACCTGAAGTAAATGGTTTTTTTTTTATGGGTTTTTGGTTAAATGCATGAAATAAGGTCTGTGGTGAACACAAGCTCAAGATATTTTTTTAATTTTTTAATCTGCGACATAAAATACATCAGTAATACATTCTTGTGATTTTTTTCAAAGCTTTAACTTATCTTGTAAAAGGCGGTTGCTAACAAGTGTCTAAATGGGATACAGAGGTTGTCTGGGACACTAAATATAATCAGTCGAATAGGTAAACTCATCGACGCACTAGGGCTGCACGAGTAATCGAAATTAAACCGCACGAGATTTGGCAAAGGCTGTGATTTTTTATGCGCAGCTTCTCAGTGAAGCACGGCTCTGTGATTAGTAGCAAATGCTGCTCCATCTGAAAGCCAGAGGGCGCTCTCACGCAGAAACTCCAAATATGCCCCGCAGAAGTACGATAACGCACGTCATTCCAGGAAATCCCCATGGGCATCATACCATCACTGTAGCTGAATAAACAGAAGATGCTTTGAAACGCTTTGATTGATTAAACATGACTAATAAACACACGACTACGACAATATTTGGTTTATCTGAGTTCTTCAAGCCTTCTCGGGTATTTTCATGATAATAAATTATATTTATACTTCAGTAAGTCCACCATATGGAGAAAAATACTGGAATGTTTTCCTCAAAAACCTTCATTTCTTTTTGACTGAAGAAAGAAAGATATAAACATCTTGGATGACATGGGGGTGAGTAAATTATCAGGAAATTTTAATTCTGAAGTGAACTAATCCTTTAATTGCAATTTATCGTGCAGCCCTACTATGCACTAGTCCACTTTTATAGCCTCATTGTGTTTATAATCGTGCTCTCGCAAACTATTCTAACTCAAACTTTCAGTAAAATGTATTTAAATAATAACTGAAAGAGTTGCCAGAAGATTAGAGGTGGTGATACTGAAGTCATGTGACCGTGGTGTAGTTCGTTTATAGCCTATGTTTAGCTTTTTCCTTCTGCCGACTGTTTTGATGAACAAAATGTGTAAGAATCATAAACTTTTGTTGGTCACAGAGCTTATTTTCTGCAATAATCCAAAAGTGAAGGGAAAAATCCTATTGGGTTTTTGTCGAGGGAATTAGGGTGATGCTAACTTATGATAATATGTCATCACTGCATCACTGTATATTTAAGTGATTTAGTGTCAAAGGAAGTGCACAGGGCCAATGGCTTCTGCATACTCACCCACGGCACAGGTGAGTTTGCCGGTGCGTTCCTGCAGCAGACGTACAATCTGAGCTTTCTGTGTGGGAGCGCAGCGGCAGCACACGACAGCCGGACACTGGCACGCTAACTCCATAAACTCATACTCGTAATACTTCAGACAGACCTACAACAACAACAACAACAACAACAGGACTGAGAACAGGCCATGTCTCTAGCAAAGTTTGCAACAGTGTTAGGGTTTCGTTCAAATGTAACGTGTACATGTGGGCTCACATTACCTCCAGAGAGTCTCCCGATATCACCAGCGCACAGTCGTGTTTCCTCCTGAAGGCGTTGAGCTCAAGGTGAGCTTCACTTCGAGTGGTTACCTGCAACCCATCAGAGAGCTCATCATCAGGAGTGTTTTTTCTCATACAAACACACAATCAGCCACTCGGATAATCATCTCAGTGGTGAACCACAGCAAGATCACCTGACTAAGATATTAACTTCAGCTGTCAGTTGTGTAGCAGACCGTGCCAGATTCAACTAGCTATCTGCTCAACCGTCCAAACTGTGAGGTTTACATTGCCTGCTGTCTGCAAGTTTCACACAGGAAGTTCACCATTAGTAACTGTTGTTTTTGTATTTACAGATGGCTTTGGGCAGATATGGCTTTCTTAAAGGATTAGTTCACTTCAGAATTAAAATTTCCTGATAATTTATTCATCCTCATGTCATCCAAGATGTTTATGTCTTTCTCAGTCGAAAAGAAATGAAGGTTTTTGAGGAAAACATTCCAGGATTTTTCTCCATATAGTGGACTTCACTGGGGTTCAACGGGTTGAAGGTCCAAATTGCAGTTTCAGTGCAGCTTCAAAGGGCTCTACATGATCCCAGATGAGGAATAAGGGTCTTATCTAGCGAAAAGATCTGTCATTTTCTAAAAGAAATAAAAATTTATATACTTTTTAACCACAAATGCTAGTCTTGCACTGCTCTGCGATGTGCCACGCATTACGTAATCACGTTGGAAAGGTCATGCGTGACGTAGGCAGAAGTAACGCGGTAAGGTGAAAAACTCCTCCAACTTCAAAATCGTCCGACATTGTTGTTTTATCTTTTTTTGTAAAGGCCGTTTGACTTAGTCTTATCACGTTCGCTTTGTAAACACTTGCTTGGTACTTCCGCCTACGGACACGCGTGACCTTTCTAACATGATTATGTAATTCGTGGCGCATCGCAGAGCAGTGCAAGATGAGCATTTGTGGTTTAAAAAGTATACAAATGTTTATTTTTTCTTAGAAAATGACCGATCGTTTCACTAGATAAGACCCTTATTCCTCGTCTGGAATCATCTAGAGCCCTTTGAAGCTGCACTGAAACTGACATTTGGACCTTCAACCTGTTGGTCCCTGTTGAAGTCCACTATATGGAGAAAAATCCTGGAATGTTTTCCTGAAAAACCTTAATTTCTTTTCGACTGAAGAAAGAAAGACATAAAAATCTTGAGTGACATGGAGGTGAATAAATAAATTATCAGGAAATTTTAATTCTGAAGTGAACTAATCCTTTAAGATGTTAGATTGAAAGTTTAAAGGAATAAACAAACTCACCATCATGTCGTTTTTCAAACTTGTATGTCTGTCTTTCGGCTGTGAACTACTTAAGGAGATGTTATTAAGAATGTTCAGGCTGCTCTTTTCCATTTGAGAAACATCACAGGTTTGAAACGACATGAAGGTGAGTATATAATTTTCGGGTGAACTATTCCCTTATAGTTATCTCAAAACATGAACCACAAACAATTTTGTACTCCTTGCCAACAGGGGATGTTTTCTAATTGGTGTATGTTCGCACCAAAGCAATTCATCTGTCAATTTCAAACACACCAGACATCAATCTGGATGCCATTTGTGTCCAGGAGGAAGCCAATCCAGATGCCGCTTCGATCCAGAGGGAATGAGGTGCCTGTTTTCATGTTGTGCCAGCCATTGTCTTCTGTTTCCAGGAACTTCTGCTGCAGGGAAGATTCAACCTTCCTCAGAGCAGCCTATCTTTCTGTGGCAGCACGCCACATGGGAACTCCACAACAGCTCATATAGTCATGTTTCACATAGAGAGGGCACAGGATGCTACTTTCCCTGTTTAGTTCTCTGAACACTACTAAACTCACTCAAGCTTTGGACCCCATTTGTGTTGGAGACATTTGGGAGACAGGATTGTTTATGAGCTTACATGCACACTACTACAAAAGTTTGGGTTCATTAAGATTTTTTTTTTTTTTTTTTAAAGAAATTAATACAAAAATTAATAAAAAAAAAGAAAAAAAAAAAAAGGATAATTGTGACTTTTTATCTCACAATTCTGACTTTTTTTCTCAGATTACGTGATATAAAGTCAGAATTCCGAGTTGTAAAGTCAGAATTGCGAGATGTAAACTCGCAATTGCGAGAAAAAAAAATGTAGAATTGTAAGATAAAAAGTCACAATAACCTTTTTTATTTTTTATTTAGTGGTGGAAACAAGCTTCCATAGTAATATACATTTGACCGATTGCGTCTTTGTTTTGGTCAAGGTGGTTTACAATACTGGGCAGCATTCTTTACTCGTGGTCTCTCATTTCCAGATTTTTTTCTCCCGAAATGACATCCCAAAACATAAAGAATAACAACAAGCACAGTCCCAAACCATTTACATTTCACTATCCTAAAAATAAAAGTCTTTTTCATGCTTTCAAGTGTCTCCAGAAAGATTCAGGCACCATTAAAATATCTACTATTACATAATGAAAGATTTGCAACCCTTAAATAAGTGTTGCTCATTTCTCCTGCACACAAGTTAGCTGATTAGAGTTTGTTTGAGGGTCTAGAGCCTGTTTATATAGGTCAGGGTGAGAATAAGATATATTTTCTGGTGCAAGGACCTTATTGCTTAACCTGAGGTGGGGAATAAATCATTATAGAAGTGACCTATTTAAAAATAATGGTTGAAATAAGTAGTCTGCAGAGGACTTACACTCCTGAACACGTGGATGTCCTGATTGCGGGTCACTAGATGGGCGTTCTTGGCTGTGCAGGTTGCAGTCTCTAATTTGTCGCCGGTCAACATCCAAACCTGGACAAAGAACAGGTTTCGTTAAATTAGGCCTGACATTGATGTACCTAAGCGCTTGTGTTAACACGTCAACAAACAATCCATTTTAGAATCGTACAGTGAAATTCTACATGTGACAAGACTGTAGAAATGCAACAATATAGTGTATTTGAGTCATTTTCGTGTTCCAGACCAAGCATGAAATGATAAATCACATCTCTTTCATGTTAATTTGAGTTTTTGTCCAAACCAGTTGCAACTGCCAAGAGCGTTGCATGTCAAGACATTTTGATGAATGGTTCTATTTTTGGCGCATTGTGCTACATAGCCCAGCCCACAGTGAAATCTCATTGTCTGTGCATGTTTGTGCGTGCAGGCACTGACTTTGATGCCAGCGTTGCGCAGTATCTCCAGAGTGGGTCTAACATCCGCCTGTAGTTGGTCCTCCACTCCAGTGAGACACAAGAGCTCCATCTCCATCTCCAGACTCTCGATCACTGTGGCGACCTTCAGCGAGCGATCGTGCACACTCAACTTGGCCTGGACGTAGCGAGCCTGCGGCACACGTGACATGTTAGATACAATATAAGTAACACACATTTATTTTATATTTTACATGATGTTTAGGGGCTTGTTTACTTGTAACTATCCAGCAAAATTAACATCTTGAATATTAATAATTCAATATAATTTTTTTTTTTAGATTTATTGCCATGATCCTTGTACATTTTGACAAATCCAGCAATCATAATCGCTCACTGTAGCAGTCCATTACATTACACACAGACCACTGTTTCCTTCAGCAAGCAATAAATGCTCTCAATAATTTTAATAAATAATCGGATGTTAATGATTATATTTAGAGACAAATTTCCATATATATATATATATTTTTTTTTTGAAAAATAATGCATATATATTTAATTTAGATTTAATGGACGCATTTCCTCTTTTAAGGGAAGAAATTATATTTTATGGGGGTAACTATTAAAATAATGTTTTAATGGCGAATTAGGTAAATGTGTTCATTGCATTAAATAAATGCATTATTTATAGATAATAATAATAATTTGTTATAGTATTAATCATAATATAATAATAATAATAATTATAACAAACAAAAAAATGTTATTATAAAATTATAATTATCTTTTGACAAAATTAGTACTGTCAAATCGGTTAATCGCGATATATACATTCTATATTTACAAACTTGCCTGTCAAATCGATTAATCATGATTAATTGCATCTAACAAAAGTTTGTAAATATGTGTTTGTGTGTATGTATGCATGTATATATATATATATATATATATACACACACACACACACACACACACACTCTAGAGAGAGGGAGAGAGAGAGAAAAAGAGAGACTTACAAACCTTTTTGTTAGATGCAATTAATCGTGATTAATCGCCTGTCAAACCGATTAATCGTGAGTAATTGCATCTAACATAAAAGTTTGTAAATATATGTGTTTGTGTATGTAAGCATGTATATATATAGACACATACACACTCATACATATATTCTATATTTACAAACTTTTATGTTAGATGCAATTAATCGCCTATCAAATCGATTAATCATGATTAATTGCATCTAACATAAAAGTTTGTAAATATATGTGTTTGTGTATGTATTGTATATACAGTATCTCACAGAAGTGAGTACACCCCTCACATTTTTGTAAATATTTTATATCTTTTCATGCGACAACACTGAAGAAATGACACTTTGCTACAATGTAAAGTAGTGAGTATACAGCTTGTATAAGTGTAAATTTGCTGTCCCCTCAAAATAACTCAACACACAGCCATTAATGTCTAAACCGCTGGCCACAAAAGTGAGTACACCCCTAAGTAAAAATGTCCAAATTGGGCCCAATTAGCCATTTTCTCTCCCCGGTGCCATGTGACTCGTTAGTGTTACAAGGTCTCAGGTGTGAATGGGAAGCAGGTGTTTTAAATTTGGTGTTATCGCTCTCACTCTCTCATACTGGTCACTGGAAGTTCAACATGGCTCCTCATGGCAAAGAACTCTCTGAGGATCTGAAAAAAAGAATTGTTGCTCTACATAAAGATGGCGTAGGCTATAAGAAGATTGCCAAGACCCTGAAACTGAGCTGCAGCACGGTGGCCAAGACCATACAGCGGTTTAACAGGACAGGTTCCACTCAGAACAGGCCTCGCCATGGTCGACCAAAGAAGTTGAGTGCACGTGCTCAGCGTCATATCCAGAGGTTGTGTTTGGGAAATAGACGTATGAGTGCTGCCAGCATTGCTGCAGAGGTTGAAGGGGTGGGGGGTCAGCCTGTCAGTGCTCAGACCATACGGCGCACACTGCATCAAATTGGTCTGCATGGCTGTCGTCCCATTCTAAAGATGATGCACAAAAAAGCCTGCAAACAGTTTGCTGAAGACAAGCAGTCTAAGGACATGGATTACTGGAACCATGTCCTGTGGTCTGATGAGACCAAGATAAACTTATTTGGTTCAGATGGTGTCAAGCGTGTGTGGCGGCAACCAGGTGAGGAGTACAAAGACAAGTGTGTCTTGCCTACAGTCAAGCATGGTGGTGGGAGTGTCATGGTCTGGGGCTGCATGAGTGCTGCCAGCACTGGGGAGCTACAGTTCATTGAGGGAACCATGAATGCCAACATGTACTGTGACATACTGAAGCAGAGCATGATCCCCTCCCTTCGGAGACTGGGCCACAGGGCAGTATTCCAACATGATAACGACCCCAAACACACCTCCAAGATGACCACTGCCTTGCTAAAGAAGCCGAGGGTACCTAAACCCTATTGAGCATCTGTGGGGTATCCTCAAACGGAAGGTGGGGGAACGCAAGGTCTCTAACATCCACCAGCTCCGTGATGTCGTCATGGAAGAGGACTCCAGTGGCAACCTGTGAAGCTCTGGTGAACTCCATGCCCAAGAGGGTTAAGGCAGTGCTGGAAAATAATGGTGGCCACACAAAATATTGACACTTTGGGCCCAATTACAAGCTGTACACTCACTACTTTACATTGTAGCGAAGTGTCATTTCTTCAGTGTTGTCACATGAAAAGATAAATAAATATATAAAATATTTACAAAAATGTGAGGGGTGTACTCACTTCTGTGAGATACTGTATACACACACACACACACACATTCTATATTTACAAACTTTTACGTTAGATGCAATTAATCGCCTATCAAATCGATTAATCATGATTAATTGCATCTAACATAAAAGTTTGTATATATATATGTGTGTATGAATGTGTATATATATATATATACACACACACACACACACACTCACACATACATATATTCTATATTTACAAACTTTTATGTTAGATGCAATTAATCACGATTAATAGATTTGACAGCACACTAGACAAAATTAATTAGCTGACATTTGTTGATGTTTTTCACATATATATCTGTTCTATATCTGTTATAGTTATTACCTAACTCTGATCTCTAAACTTTTTTTCTTGAAATCAAAGCAAACATATCAGACACGTCAAATGAGAAAGTTCAGACCTCTGATACTCCAAACCAGAGGCATCGGCAGTCAAATAATCACTGTCAAAGTCACACACCCTTGCATTGACCCCTCAAAATGATGTGCCACTCTGTTGAGCAAAGCCAGAGCGCAGTTTTGAGGGCACGGCCCACAATCGCAGTGAGATAAAGACCAAACAATGTGTGCGCAAGTCACACAGGAACACACTCTCACTCGGTGACTCACACACTCGGTGAGTCACTGCCGCCCACACGCTCACACACAATTACACACTTCAGCTCTGAGAGTGGGAACGTGGGCCTGTGAGAAGAAACAACTCTTTCTCTGTGCATGTGGGCGGGGTAACTTTCGTTTTGGGGGTGTTCCCTGTGGAAAACATGTTACATTTCTTTTTGACAATTACTGTTGACGATGGATGGTTGCTAGGAAACCCTTTAATCCGGCTAAATATAGATCAGCACCTGGATATTGTAGTTATAAACATCCAAAGGTCACTGTCTATACCAGCGGTTCTCAGGACCCTGTTTTACATTGAACACTTTACAAGAGTTCAAACACAACAAATATGTCTTTAAATGTCTTTAAAATCAAACATGGACTTTTTTAATTTTAACATTTGCACAAAAAATGCAAAATTATCCATATGATACAGGCTGAAAAGCAAAATTGACACGTTGCCCAAATATTTTATTGGCATAGTCATATTACCAAGCAACAGTAATATGAAACTGCACCAAAATATTTTGATTTCAGCTCAACCGGATACACGGCCTGATGATCAAGAACAAAAGTGTCTTTTCTTCTCCCTTTTAAAGGTTGATACGCCTATTTATATTGCAGTCTTAATGATGCACCATAATATGGTTAAATGCATGATATTATTTGCATTTAGCATTGTTTTTCATGCTGTCCATGACCCTCACACAGACCTGTGACTCATTTTTGGGTCACAACCCAGTAGTTAATAAATCACTGGTCTATGTCTTTATAAAATAACAGAAATTGTGTTTCTCAGTACACAATGTCTGTCCTAGGAAAATTGACATCTTCAACCCTTTATTTAAATATTATTAAAAATGTGTTACATTTTTTTTTAAGCATATTATATATTTGTGCTTAGAGTCAATTGTTTTATCTGTTCATAACACAATGAATCATGCCAAATTGTGCAGACATAATTTTTGGCTAGACTGTCATACAAAAAAATTATGAACACATGCAAAAACAAGAGAGAACCAATGAATATTAAAAACTGATTATGTTGTAGTCAATGTATGCTTTTTCCTGTTTTGCATAGTAAAATATAACCTGTTGCTGTAGTTTTCCTTTTTTGCCAAATAATTTTGTCAGATAAATACCTTAACCAAGTTTAGTGTTTTGTTCTTTCCTCCTATTTAAAATATTTAAAAAACATAAAATATCTTCCTCACATTTTGGCTACTGCTTTACCTCCTCAAATCACTGATGGAAAAGAAAGTCGAGGAAAATCAAGCTGTTAATTTAGTGCTTTTAAGTACAAAAAGTGCTAAAAATTATTGCAATGTGGGGCCGCAACAACTATTCGATAAAATCGATAATAAAAAAAATCATCGTCAACGATTCTCATTATTGATTAGTCGGGTCTGCCCACCGTGCACGGAAGACTTCCACCAGTTGCGTCAAATTACAGCACTGAATAACGCATTTCTATGGACAAAATGCATCTAAAAATAGCAAAGGAAACAGATTGAGCAGCTGCGGGAAAGGTATGTGATCAAAACATGAGAATTCTTTATTTTAAGCTTCAAGCTAATGCATTAGCGTAATGGCTTGCCCTGTCAGGAGCTTTGACAGTTGCATGTGCGTCATCAGAGCAAAACGCTCATTCTACGTCTATATCCTTATCTGTATGTGTTACAAATTCAAGCGAGCATTTCCATTTTGCATAAAGGCTCGTCCTGGCAGTCTGCGTTAAACTTCAAGCTTTACTGAATGAGCGCCGGCGCGCACCTGCGTCAGATAAACGGAACGCGGGAGAGAGGGAGACAATTAATATTCAGTGCAAAAATATTCATTATGCTGAAATATCTGTTGCTTAAAGTTAAATTTAGATTTAAAAATCCACATGTCATTCAAGGTATTTTATGAGAGCAGTAACTGTAAAGGGATAACAACATGTAATTGTTGTTTCTTATAGCCTGTATTTACAGGATAAAGAAATGACAGTACGAGGTGATTGTGTCCAGAGTGAATGTGTGTGTTTCTGCAAAACATTTATCTTGCCTGGTGGTTTATAATGAGTTTGTGTTTTTCTTTATTATCTTTATTACTATCTTCATTTTTAATGTAGAGTAGAGATTTAAACTATATTCACTATATACAGTGCTTATTTATTAGACCTCTGCCACCAAGTGTATGGTTTGTGCCACAGCTGTCCTAAACTATCAGTATTGGTGATTACTAAAATCATTTTTCATGTTTCTGTAATGGTTAATCCACCAGTATGTGTAAGCTCTTTAGTTACAGCAGTATTTCTAAAGCTACAATATATTTATTGTTGTTATCCATGAATTTTTGTTTTTACTGTTTTACAAGAAAGGCAGGAAAAAGTAAAACACTTCATAGTTGTTTTTTTTTCCTTTTTTTTTTTTTTCTCAGATGCCCAATTACAGTCAATAGGAAACAGAGACTGTTATTAAGTTTTTTTGGATATTATTATTTAGAAACTATTTAGTTGTTTCATTTTGTTATTTTCCTAATAAATGGCAATACCATTTTTAGTTTTAAACAAGTTTTTGATAGAATCCTAAAATATTTGTGTTCTGTCTTTATTATGACAGGTAGGTAAATTAAGCACTGTATGTTTTCATAGCATTCAATTGGCCATCTGTGCAATATTGTGTTTTTTTTGTCAAATAAAATAAAAATAAATAAAATTAGGATTTTTATCCGATTAATCAATTAATCGAAAAAACAATCGGCCAACTAATCGATTATCAAAATAATCGTTAGTTGCAGCCCTATTGCAATGAATCTCGCAATGTAAATAATTTAATTAAAATTTGAATTGACTGACAGCTCTAAAAAGGTGAATTATTCTGTTATAGGTTGAGTCGAATTAATTGTCATTTGAGAGTCAAATGGCCGTCAGCCAGCCGTAACCTCCTGGTGACTGTAACCGTCTGTGAAATACAGCGATTTTGTCACACAAGTTGGTGATGTGTGAATCAGATCTACTGCCCAGAGTAAATTTACCTATATTTTCTTTTTTTCTTTTTTTTTAATACTTTTTATCATTTTTGTTATAGTTCATAATTATTTATAATTAATTAATTATATAATTATTTATTTATATTTATTTTATACATTACATTATTATTACAGCTACCTTTACAATGTAAAAAAAAAAAATCTATTATTTATTTATTTATTTTTTTTTCAATTCATCAAAGAATCCTGAAAATGTATCACGGTTTCCACAATAATATGAAGCAGCACAACTGTTTTCAACATTGATAATAATAAGAAATGTTTCTTGATCAGCAAATCAGCACATTAGAATGATTTCTGAAGGATCATGTGACACTGAAGACTGGAGTAATGATGCTGAAAATTCAGCTTTGATCTCAGGAATAAATTACATTTTAAAACATAATAAAATAGAAAACAGTTATTTTAAATTGTAATAATATTTCACAATATTACTGTTTTTACTGTATTTTTAATCAAATAAATGCAGCCATGATGAACATAAGAGATGTCTTTCAAAAACATTAAACATTTTTGCACGCTTGTGTACTGATATATTGACATTGATAAGTTTTTTTTGGACAAGTCCTTAAAATCTTCATATTAAAACACCAATCTATTTTTCTTTAGTATAAACAAAATACCACTTATTCCCTGTATTTTATTCCATAGCGGACTTTCTAATGACTAAGCATTGGAAACTCACCTCAAAATCTTGGTATTGTTCTTCCGTTAGGGATTTTTTGGCCACCACAAGCACCCTTAAACCTTCCCTGGCCATATTCCCGCACTGATAAAGAGGGAAAAAAAACAAATTCCCAACATTCAGGTCATGAAGCTTCTTGGCATTACGTCAATACAATATAATTTTGCATGCGCTTATCTGTTTAAAAAAAACTTGAAATTACCTCCTCCTCAAGCCAGTCGTTGTATTGAACAATGCCGGCCATCACTACATCAGCACCCTTCATGTAAAACGTGATCTCTCCGGTGGATTCATCCTAACAAACATGAGCAGAATATGTTTTGTTAATAAATCATATATGTATAGAGTAGACACTGAGGAAAAATGGCAGCACTAGTAATCAGGATGACACTCAATGTCCCAAACGAAACAGGAAAAGATCACAGGTAAGCGAGACAGTCTGTGCTGTTTTTTCCAAGCATTATGGGAGATTAATTTTGGCTTTCCTTGATCGTCCTTGAAGGTGTTTTAAAAGGATTCTGCAGAGGAAACCAGGTTCAGTTGCTGATTTCCTGAAATGCTGATACAGGCTTCAGTCCAGGCCAACAACAATAGCTGAGAGTTTGTTCGGGGAGAGTTAGTCATCAAGCCCAGGGCAGGGTCACAACTTTCTCAGATAACAGCCAGTCTAGTCATATAATGTTTGGGCTGATCTTCAATAATCACATTGTTTAAAAGGGTACAATACAAAGTAGATTTTCACATTTTCTGGAGCAAATGTGAGTGGTTCTTGTTTAATTGAATGGTTGCCAGGGCTTTGCTATGCGGTTTCTAAAGGCACCCACACACTACAAGACAATCGGGCAGATTTTGGGCCCAATTCTCCCCTTCCGACAATCCTAGGTAAAGTCCTGATCATCTTGATGGTTCTACAGATTATCTCAGAGTTTCCTGTGGTGTGAGGCGTGTTAAACGTGATTGAATCTGCTTGGAAGAACACTGGGGCCGCACCGATCTCAAATCATAAATATCCAACATTTTGAATATTTACAATCAGAAATCCTGTTGTGTGGGGGAAACCCCGAGGACAAATGCGCACACGCTCTGTAGATTATCAGTGGAATAAAACAATACACAATCAGAAAGCGAGCTGATGGAAGAATAACTTTTTTCTGTAAAAAGCATTATCACCATTTCTTCTTGCCCGTCGTCCGCCATGTTTGTTTACTCTAAAGTCACGTTTGACCATGAGAGATTTTGCGAGATTTCCCATGTTTACAGGCGGGACTCTGGTTGTTTGTGAATGGAGTCTGTTAGTGTGTGATCTGCTGTCTTGGTCACATCACGGCACTTCACTCACATTTAACAAAACTGTTAAATCTATGTTTTTTTATCGTCATGTTTTTGGTCTCACATTTTGAAAATCTGATAAGATTGTAAACTCTTTTAGTGTGGGGCAGCCCTAAAGGGTCAGTTCACCCGAAAATGAAAATGATCCCATGATTTACTAACCCTCTAGCCATCCTATGGGTGTATATGACTATCTTCTTTCAGATGAACACAATCAGAGTTATATTTAAAGATATCTTCCAAGCTTTATAATGGGAGTGGATGGCGCTCCTAATTTTGAAGGCAAAAAAGTGCATCCATCCATCATAAAAGTAATCCATACGACTCCAGTGGGTTAATAAATGCCTTCTGAACCAAAATGATGGGTTTTTGTAAGAAAAATATCCATATTTAAAACTTTATAAACTATAATCTTCCGGCAATGGCCATACATGCGTTCACGAGAGAGTCGAGTTCCGGCTGAAGGAATCTCTCTCGAAATCCTCCGTCATTTTTCTTTAAAACTTCTCATTTTAGACTTCTAATTCGTGACCGCCATTTTGTGTTATCCTCTGCAGATCCACGTTCATCAATTCTCATCTAAGCTTACGCTACCCTGGCCTATGTCATTTTTCAGGTCAGAGGTCACCCATGAAGCACAAGTGGTGAGGGACAAGTTGCATGCTTAAGTTTATTACTTATGGTTAGGGCTTTGTACAAATCATTAACCCTCGGTATGAACACGAATAATAATGATGCTCAACCTGTGGGTTAAATAAGGATATACATATATATATAAATGTATATATATATATATATATATATATATATAGTGATCATTCATGAAGTTGTGTGAACAACACACGGCATACATGTATGTCCGAGCACATGCGCACTTTGTAATAATGCGATTACGGTGTTTACATGCCTGTTTATTGTGATTAAATCGGTGTACGCCACATAGTTTGCTGCGATTTTAGTTATTATGATTATGAGCTTATTCAGCTTAATCGCATTAGTTTGATTGAAGTGTTGTGTTTATATGAGGTCAAGTTTAATCGCAATATTGCCTAAATCCCATTATAATCGCATTATGAGTGTGCATGTAAACACACTCATTGAACAATCATTTTTACATACTTTATCTCTCCAGATTAATTTATTATTAGTGCTGTCAAATGATTAATCGCGATTAATCGCATCCAAAATAAACGTTTGTGTGTGTGTGTGGTATGTATAATTATGTATATATAAATACACACACATGCATGTATACATTTAAGATAAATGTATACATTTTTTATTTATATATAAAATATTTATTTTTATATATAATAAAAATTACATTAATATACATACAGTATATACATGCAGATATTTCTTCAATGTATACATGTATGTGTGTGTATTTAAATATACATAATAATTATACATAGTACACACAGTATTTTGGATGCGATTAATCAAGATTATTCATTTGACAGCTTCTGCACATCAAACAGGTCATTTTATAAGTTAAGGGAGTTTAGGGACACCTGTGTTTCTGTGTCAAGATGATCCAGTACTCACTCGCACTATAATGCCCATGCGTTTGCTCTCATAGGTAAAGGGGAAAATCTGCAGGATGGTGAAGTTCAGAATTTGTCCACTAGGTGTCCTCAGCTGCATAGAAGACTGATCTCTGCCGACCAGCGTCAGTCCGACACTCTCCGTCCACTGAACCAGAGACACCTAGTACAAGAGAAACAGATTGAAAGAGAAAACAATATAATAAACACTTCCACATCTGCAAACTGCTGAGTTTCATAAACAAATGTCATAAACAAACAGGAAGCAATTTGCACAGTTTCAGTCAGACTTCTTGTCTACATTGTAAGCAAATTACTTTAACGTGTCACATGCTGTTTTCTTAAACAAAAACGAACTCAAAATCAAACACAGAACCATTTCGAGTCGACTCGTTTCCTGCAACTGTTTTTGGACGTGTGGCGCAGAAAATGCAAGTATGCAATGGGCCACCAATTATAAACATGTTCTCTTCTGGGAACATGTGAAGATAAAGGCGAACCAGATGCCATCCATTAGTGTGATGCTGAAGGGGGGTATTTCTGGGAGGCAGAAGTTATTGCCCAATAACTTCCAGACCAAGGGTTACAGAGAGATCAAAAAACCCGATTTCTTATGCCCTCCCTGACTAGCTGCTAATAACATATCTCACAGTATCCAGATGGGCGGACTGCTGCCGAAAAAACAGCCCTCGCTGTTAGAAACCAACAAATGAGGCTTATCCAATGTACAGAATAAGTGATGCCACTTTGAAGCATTTTGAGAAGAATTTGTTCAAACTATTTTTTGTGTCCAGATCTATTCATTTGAAAAGAAACAATGAATAAAACATTTAAAAAAAACTTCTATGATGAATGTTTAAATTAAATTCAGATAAAACATATTTTAGGTCTTATTTTTTTAATTAAAAAATTAGGTTTGTTTTAAAATATTCAACTTTTTCCTTCTATGATAAATGTTTTCAAACTCTGAATTAAAATAATAATAAAGTTTTAAGTAAAAAATATTTAGGTCTTACATTTTATCTTCAAAAATTATTGTTTTAAAATATTAATATTTTAAAAACTTTAATTATTCAGTTTTATTTTTCTTCTATGATAAACATTTTCACTTTCTGAATTACAAATAAAAAATTTAAGTAAAAAATATTTAAGTCTGATTTTTTTCTTCAAAAAATATTTTTGTTTTAAAATATTAATATTTTAAAAACTTTAATTCACCAAATGAAAAGACAGTGTGGTAGAGCCAACAATGCAGGAATGTTATTGACATGAGACAAGAAAACCATAAAACAGGAAATGACATCAGAGAGAACGGTAGACCCTTATGACTGTCAATGTCTCTTAAAAAAAGATCAGAAACTTTTATCTTTTTAATCACAGGTTAGTTCAGACTATTAAATGGTATTAATTGTTAGCAAAATCCTTAAAAAAAAGATAAGGAAGTGTATACAAATGTTCTCAAATAAGGAAAAACTTGACATTTTAGAGTCATTAAAATAACTTTTTGCTTCAAAAAATATGAAGCTAACATGAAGAGAAATATTAAAAATCTAAAAACTTGGTATATGCATGCATTAAAATAGATTTCCTTTAACATCAGCAAAAAAAAAAAAAGCATGGCTAATAAAGCAACGATCGTCTCTAAAATAATACCAGATCGTTGTGTCATGTCGGGGCTTCATTTAGTCAGCGTCTCCTTGAACGCACATACAGTCAGTGTGCTGGCATGCAGTGGTTAAAACCAAACCAGTAATGATGCGTTTGGTGCCTACGTAACCACAGCATTGGTCAATTGATCACTACATGCGTCACTCGCTCCTGGCACAAATTATTTGGTTTTAGTGCCCAGAAATGATCAAAAATG
Organism: Mylopharyngodon piceus; assembly: GCA_039654765.1. NCBI lineage: Eukaryota > Metazoa > Chordata > Actinopteri > Cypriniformes > Xenocyprididae > Mylopharyngodon > Mylopharyngodon piceus. The sequence continues at coordinate 4,459,883 of CM077446.1, forward strand.
AGACAGCACATCTGCAGAAGCGATCAGCTACAGAAGTGAATATGCCAAAGGCTCGACTCATCATTTGTGAATAATTGAATACCTGTGCAGGGGAGGATGAAACATGTGCTGACTCACAAATTATTAATTTACAGTGAAATTAAGGATAGCATCAGCAAGTTAAAGAGTTATACCGCAATTATTCTTTAAATCAGAGAGCCAATGGAGGATATAGAGCTTAGTCAGAGTAGCAGATGATTAGTTTGACAAAAATGAAAATGAGGCTGTATGAGATGAAAGTATAGGCTGTTCAAATCAATTTAATTAAGAACGTTTTTACAGATCTGTGTAAATCACTGGAAAAAAGGTCACATAAATGGTCACATACACAAGAACGATTTTTTTAATTATTTATAAGAACAAACATTTTTTTTCTTAAAAGAAATTTGTTCAGCTTATGTTTAAGTCACTTTTTTAATAATTCTAATGGTCATGTTTTTATGTTATTTAAATGCTCATGTTTCATGAATGCTATAATTTTTTTTTTAAATAGATTTAAATATAATTTGTAATCCATTTAGATTTTTTTATAAATTATATATATATATATATAAGTTTTTTTCTAAAAAAAGTTTGATGATATATATATATATATTAGTGTTGTCAATCGATTAAAAAATTTAATTTTTTTTTTGCACATTTTTTATGTAATTAATCATGATCCATCCATATTTTTATACTGTAATAATTTCACAGTTCCTCCCCAAATGAATGCAGAAACAATTTAAAGACAGTTTATTTTAAAGATTTGTTTAATGGATTCTTTTTATGAATGAAGGCCAGTATCACTGACACTAATACTGGTACTGAAGTCTCTATGAAATATATATTTTTTTAAAAAACATTAATTATAGACACTCAACATTACAGTATAACTGAAAGCTATCATTTTCAACATTTATTAGGCTTTAAAAAATAACTTTTAATTTAAGTGAACTTAAAACAGTTCTTAAAACTGTCTAACAAGTAGGAAATATACAGAAATGGAATAAAGTTATCAAACACTTTACAGTCTTCAATGCATAAATTATAAATTAAATTTAGATTAATCCTTATTAAAGCTACAGTTTTCTGTGATACCTTTGTTCTTTGATTAACATTAATGACAGACATCACAGCAACTGGTTTATGTCACTTTAAGAGTTGCCACTGCCAACATAATGCAGATCTGACACGCATCTCATTTTCTCACAACTCTTTAAGGTCTTTTAAGACGTTATTTAACTAATTAAAGACTGCCCTTATGAGGATACTCGACAAAACGGGCATTTTGGCATAATTCTGTGTGTTATTGTTTGTTCAAGCGTGAAAGCGAACTCAATACTGGTGCGCGTCTTTCTGTGCACACGAGTCGTGTGTGTGTGTCACATGACACAACATTCACAGACGGCGTGTTCTCGTTTGTCTTGTGGCACCTGAATGGTTCAAAAGCATCTGCGTGAATCTGAGCGTGATCATATAATGTAATGCTAGCCAAATTATGACGTAAAAAACGGATGCTGCATTAATTATAATTATATATATATATATAAATAATTTTTAATATATATATATATATATAAGGGTTATTTTAGCCTAACGGCCAGTATGAACATGAATGAGACTGTGGTACCTCGTCTGGACTGGAGGCCTGGTAAACCCTGCAGGTGTCTTCATAGTGCTGTTCAGCTTCCGCTTGGTCCGTCACACCGTTGGACTCGTATACCGGCGTCACATTGTGCACCAGTGCGATGGCCTTCACTGCCTCATGCACTCGACTGCTGATGGTCTTCCTCACTTTGGTGGCGCCCGGTGCACGAGAGGTCTGGGGGTCATGAGGGGGCTGTGGGGATCAGATTTAACATGATTGTCTACTTTGTTCAATCTAAAATGACAACAAAGGGGTGATCATTACTAATTTGTTTAACGTAACAGTTAAATATCCTACTTGGTGACTGAAATCATTAATAAAGGTGCATTAAATCATTTTGTAATTTGGGGTCACTAATTTTTTTTTTTTTTAATAAATTAATACTTTTATTCAGCAAGGATGCACTAAATTGATCAAAAGTGAAAGTAAAGGCATTTATAATGTTACAAAAGATTCTATTTCAAACAAATTCTGTTCTTTTGAACTTTGTTTATTCTGGAAATAAACTGTTTTCAACATTGATAATAATAATTAATGTTTCTTGAGCAGCAAATCAGCATATTAGAATGATTTCTGAAGGATCATGTGACACTGAAGACTGGAGGAATGATGCTGAAAATTTAGTTTGAATCACAGGAATACATTTTTAAGTACACTAAACTATTTTTATTAATACTTTTAGTTACTGAATGAAATGTGAGTAAATATTGATATCTAGATATCTTGGGGTCACTTCTTTCCTCTGAGCTTGTTGCAATGCATTCTGGGATTGCTTTCTCCACAAAGGAAGTATGTGATACTGAATTTTCAAAATGAAAAGTTACTAATTTCTTCATAGTTAAAAATGATTTATATTGTAAAGACAGTTATGTAGTTCACCTATAAAGAGGCATTCTCATTATTTTGATTCTCTGACAAAAATGAGCACTTTGGGTTGACAAAATGATCAAAATGTCCAAGTCTCTGATTGCTAATAAACCGACCCTTGCTAATATCCTGAAAAAGGACTCATAAATGCTCCCAGATGTGTTACATATATGAACAATTACCTTTAGCACTGAACAACTATTTATAGAGCACACATTTCCGAGAGCTAATGACAGAGTTTGTAAGTTCGTATATAAGCTATTGAGAGGCCGGAGTACTTGTAACCCCGGTTTCCTGCCTCAGTGACCTCTGGTGTCAAACGGACTAAACGTATCAGTGAGAGGTGAAAGGGACTCATTTTACAAGGACTTCGCTCTGTTCTCTGGACAAAAGCTAAACAATTGTGCTTTGTGATCGGCTTTTCTAAACAGGCCAGTTATACAGTGACAGGCTGCATGCAGATCTGCATATTAAAAGTGGGTGGTATAACCAAAATCATATATCACAAGTAATTCCATGTCATTAATACGATACATTTATACATTTGGCAGACGCTTTTATCCATTTTATTAGTTCATGCATTCCCTGGGAATCACAATATAGTTATTTTTGTCTTAAATTTGTGATTAAAATTCACTATTTTTCCATTAGATTTTCCAAAATGTTTATTCTCCAATTTTTTTTTATATAAATTTCATTAAATTTTTATTTTTATATATATATATAATCATTTTATTAATTTTTATTATCTACAGCAGAATTGTACATTTGCACAAATTACTTGCATTTTGTTATGTTGCCAATACCTGAGTGTAAGCGCTGAACACGTGACTCTGCACTTCATCCATGGAGTCCATCCCGTACGCCACAGTTCCAAGATGGAGTCGTCTGAACACCATCTCGTTCTGAGTGAGGGTCCCTGTGAAAACCACTAACATTAGAGGAGGGCGACCCATCCTGCCTAAATAAACAGATCTGCTTATATAATTACAAGTATAGTCATTTTAGCAGATGTTTTTGGTAACTTTCAGTGTTGTTAAGGATCGTTTTATAAAATAATATAAATATTAGATTGAAGTACTAAAATTACTGAAACTAAAACTGAAATAAAAATAAAATTAAAGCAAAAAAGCACAAAATTACTAAAACAAACTAAAATTAAAACTGAAAATTTAAAAGTAAAATATTATTCAAAATATTAATAAATACTATAATAGTATATAAATCACACTAAAATAACACTGGTTGAATTTACAGGCACAACCCCATCAAATAAAATGGAGATAAAATGTCTAGATTAAGGTCACAACAGGGTAATTATAACTCAAATAAAAAAAATGTTATTTGAAATAAAATAAACATTTACTGGAATAAAATGAACTATAAAAACTTTTATTATTTCAATTAGTTAAATGTCTAGTGTGTAATATTTTGGAGGATCTACTGACAGAAATGCAATATAATATACATAACTATGTTTTCAGTGGTGTATAAAGACCTTACATAATGAACCGTTATGTTTTTATTACCTTAGAATGATCCATTTCTGTCTACATACACCGCGGGTCCCCTTACACGGAAGTCGCCATTTTGCGCCGCCATGTTTCTACAGTAGCCCTAAACGGACAAAATGCTCATTGCTTGACTGGCTACTCTCTGCTGTCTCAGACGACGACATCTTTGTCCTGTGTCGGCCACCGTAGCTTCTCTATGTGCTTCGAAAGGGAGGGGTGAGCGGCGGACTGAGCCGTTGGTTGCAATTCACAACCTCACCACTAGATGCCGCTAAAATTTACACACTGAACCTTTAAACCTGATGTACTAAAATAAATAAAAAGACAAAAACTGACATAAAAATGTATAAAAGCTATATAGTGGAGCTGCACAATTAAAAGATTGCGATCTAGATTCAAATACCTATGCAATCTTATTTCTAAATGACAGAAATTCGGCTCTGTCTATTAAACCTTTGACAAGTACAATCACAGCGAACATTTAGATCAGCATTGCCGTTGACCAGAGAGAGCAGTTGTCAGTTGTTTCAACCACACAGTATCGTTCTTTCTGTGTTACAATAATTCAAATTATCACAGGTATCATCCTATGCACTGGGATAAAAGTTTATCTTTCAGATATAAACAATGATGTCTACAATTGCAATTAAAATAGAGCAAATCACCTTTTAAAAGTAAGTTGATGCTTCAAATATTGTATCAAATACATACACCACATACAACTACTGGTTACACCAGTAGGTGGCGACAAGTGACTGTTAGAAAAATGTATTTGTCACTGAATCATTGATTCAACAAGAGATTTGTTAAAAAAAATGATTCATCCAGTAATAAAACAAGTGAAGTCTTTATGAGTGAGTCATTGAATCATTCATTTAAACCGATTTAAAAAAAATAAATAATTCAAATTAATTAAATATTTTTTAAATAGACTGCAGCGATTAACATTTTGTCAGAACCTCCAGTAAATTACCTGTTATTTTGTTTAGTTGTCTTTTCAGAATCATGGGAGAATCGTGATCTCTATATTAAACAAAAAACTGTGATTCTCAATTTATCCAGAATTGTGCAGCTTAAAAATAAAAACTAATTCAAACGCTTACAATCTTTCAGTTATCAGCCCCGATCTTTTACAATTACAACACAACACATTTTGGCTGTAAAAAAATATACTGTATACTATTTCTTTTAAATAGTAGACAGTATACAGTATATACTATACAGTATGCTGTACACTAATATTCCATTTCAAACATAACCAATAACAGAGAAAAATCTGTGCAAGGAAACGTCAACCTCTAACAACCTTCCCTGATCGACATGCACTTCCTGTAGCCAAAAACCTCAAACTAAACAATATTAACACTAATGGCTTGTTAATGACAAAGAGCCTCAGGTTCATTTCCTGACACCTCTTGCGTCGGCCACTCTTAAACAGACCCTCTCGGTAGTATTTCAGTCAGGCGTCACTGGTCTACCCCTTACATTACAATGACCTCTGACCCCCTTTATTCACTGGCTCAGTCAAGCTACATCAGTGTCCATGTGGGAAAGAGGCCGTAATTTTACAGGCGGTCAAAAGCATAAATTTGAAGGGTAGAGCTCACTGACTCTGTGTGGTAAGTGTGTGAGGATGAGAGGCTTCAGGTCATCTCTGATTTGTGGCCATAATAAGTGGCATGTCTGCGCTCTCAGCACACAGGTTTAAGCCCCATGGCAAAAGCCTCTGCTACCTGTGAGCTACTGGGGGAAACTTTTAAAAACACTTCAACACTATCAACTCTCAAACACCAGCATAATGGTCTCATTTCTGCTTTGGTTCATTCAGAAAAGCCCTTTGCATTAAGGAACATAAATTTAACTGGTCAAACTCACAACTTCCTTTTTCCTTTTCTCCCGAGTCACATAAAAATGTTCATTCTTACAATTAACTTGCCCTTATATAAAGATAACTAGACTTTCTGAAGAAAATGTGAGCGTTGCTTGCCTCTGTGAAACTCAATGTGTCTCAAACATCCACCATCTCAATGTGTGAGGGGAAAAACAGTATTAACCAATACAACCCAACCAAAATCTCACCCTACAATTCTTCCTACAATATAAAAGTTTGTAGTCATTAAGGTTAAAAACCTCTTACTGACCCCAAACTTTTGAACGGTAGTGTGCATCGCACTATGAAAGGTAAATGCATTAAAAATCCCACTGAAATCTGTCAGCTTTTGTCACCAAAAATGCAGATTTTACATGCGCTTTTACAGTTCAATTAAAGTCATCATGACATCAAAATTTATAATTCTTGTTTTTTATGGAATATTGCAGTATTTATTATAAATGATTTATCCGTGCACATCATTATTTAAATTCATGTGCCCTTGTAATCTTTAATCAAAATAACTTCCCCTCCCTCTTGCAGCAACATCTCTTCTCTGATGATGCGTTTACTGGCGCGAGGGCGGGACAACCTGTCACTCACATGAGATCCACCAATAGAAACCACAACCATACAATAAATTCCCCATGGACAAAATCAAACCACGCCCTTTTTCTTGTTCAAGTAGTCATTTCACTCTGATATTCATCACAATAGGGAAGAAAAGACTATCGCAACTTCCGTTTCATGCCAACTTTAAAGCTCTGTAATTTAGGGGTGTGATGAGACAGGTAGCTCACGAGACGAGACGAGACACGAGATTGAGCTCACAAGAATGAGATAGTTAAAATGTTTTAACTATTCATCTTGTAATGAATGTCATTTCAGTTCTACTTTCTGAGTATGAATTATCATATGCAGTAAAAGACAACAATACTCAAGCACTGTAAAAGGTTTTGCCACAAACTCAACTGACTGGCTTCTCTCCTGTATGATTTCCTATGAGTCTCTTCAGATCTGTACATGATTTACAACTTTTGACCTCCTAACTGAACTCCTTTCCACAAATTGATCATAGAAACAAAAAGAGCATAAATAAAAATGAATAACACAGTTTTCTCTTAGACTTGTGCAAACAATAACCATAATCAAAATCATCAAATAGAGACCAAATTTTTCTTCAATCATGATACAGAGCTAAGAGATGGTTACAACTACACAGCCCAGCCTAAGATAGCCTTTATATTGGGAGATATTTGCATGCATCAGGGAGCCGCTTTCAAAATGTGGGGTATTGAAATCGCGTTTGAATGCGCGCTCGCATTTTACTTTCGCTTTCGTGATCGCGTGTACTCCGTGAATAGGAAGTGGCGGTGCTGAGCGCGCATTCTACAAGATAAAACATTTGTCAGACGCTTAGAGTCTGTTGTGCAACAAATCCTCCACCATGGTCTTGTCAGTCATCTCGTCACTTACTCTCGTCATGTGATCAGTAAACTCTGATTCCTGCTGCACTATGTACAGTGCTGCAGCATGTGTTGGATTAGCTGGATGGAATTGAAGTGACCGTTATCCAACTGAATGTTTTTTTAAGAAGAACGACAGTGGAGGTGTAATGTAAATGTAGCGGTGACATATTCTATCCTAATTTCACCCTCACACTCCGTCATGGCAATATCGCGAGATATGCTTTTCACTTCGACAAGCAATCTCGTCACATTTTAATCTCGTGAGATCTCGTGGCACAAGATCTCGTCACACCCCTACTGTAATTACATGATATTCAGGCTTTGTAATATGACTCAGGGCACTGCAAGGCTTTAGTTCACTGAGCAGAAAAGGAAATCATACCAGTTTTGTCTGTGAGCAGATAAGAGATCCGGCCCAGCTGCTCAGGTATGGTGCTGGCTCGAACCACCGTCCCGGGGATTTTAGAGTCTTTCTTGATCATCCAACTGAATACCATTTTGCCCATGTCCAAATTCACACGCAAACTGGAAATAAAGCATAATGAGTTCTTTTAATGAGTTTTAATGGCCACTTTTTGGAGAGAGGACAGAAGATTATGGAGGAATGGGATAAGGAAACCTGATTCGAACCTGTCACCCAAATGAGGACTGTTTAAAGGCCAATGCACAGGTTGATATAATGCAAATATACTGTTTAATAATCATCAAATCAAGCATTACAAGATATTCAGTACGTGAGAAATCAATGAATACAAGCATATCTAAATGCACTTTCAAAACCTTCAAAATGTCTAGAACTAAACGGAAAATCTTTAGATTTTACAGACAATAAGAATACACTTTTACCTGATAGGGACGATGTTGGAGAAGAGCAGGAGGAAGCGGAAGATCTGGAGATACCAGCGACCAGCGAAGTGCTGCAGAGCCACCATGACTAGTGACACCACCACCAGAGCGCCAAACAGGATCTTCGTCAGACAGTTCACTTCCAGGTCAAACAGGCCAATCTGTAACAGCACATCACATACAGAATGAGTGTGACAACACAAATTTCTTGCTTTTACTAAGTTTGACTTTATGATACTGCTAACTTTACCTTATGTCTTGGGTTGGAGGTGTTCATTACACTCCGCAGCTCTTTACCTGTGTAAATCACCACCCCAACCACTGTGCCTTGGATTAGAGAACAAAACATTATCTGTTTTCTCAGCTTTAAAGAAGGAATGGTGCCATTTTGCACATTATAAGATGGTTGAGAATCATTAGGCCACTTTAGGGGTGTGCGATATTGACGGAAATATTATATCTTGACATTTTCTGGGATTCTGTCGATAATGATAATTAGACAATAATTTGCTGAGTGTGTTTTTGTGCTGGTGCTTTTGCTGGTTTCCCGAAGTCCCGAAGTTTCATATTCTTCATTCTGTGCGGTGGTTAGCTCACAGCATTGACAGTGAATCATTCATTCAAATGATTTGTTCAAACGCCTGATTAAGACGGTCACTAGGAACAGTTTCCATCCACCTATTTTTATGTGAATTTTGGGTCATTGCACACAAAAAAACAAACAAAAAAAAAAAACGTTGGCTGGAAACGCCAAGATGCACATAAATTCTAAAAACGTGCATGTGCTCAATTGAGTAGGATCATTTTTTTTTATCCGATAAGAAGACATACACATAAACTATTATGTAAACATTTTTACCAAATAAATCCCTTGATGCGGAAAAAAAATAAATAAATCATGCGACTTTGCCTCCATATAAGATGTGATTGATGTTTTTTGAACACACGGGATGGAAACAGTGCTTTATGAGCAAATGTTTTATGCAATATTCCAGTTTTACTCATAAGTTAAATACGCAACTTTGGATGGAAACAGCTATTGAATAATTCGTTGAACTGATTTGAAATTTTTGTTGAATACAATACAATATCTTTGTTGGAAATTAAGCAAAAGCAGAAAACACAATATTGTGTCTAAAATGCAATTGAAAATGTAAACTTATTATTGAACTGTTTCATAGTTTTTGCGTTTGATTTTTTGCATGGGGAGTCACATTTGCTATCAGCTGACACATCATTAAAACAATAATTACAATATTATTGTAAACGGATACATATCGCACACCCCTATTTGATATACTAGTACATAATTTATAAGTGATTTGCTGTCAGTTACCAGAAGCAATGACAGTGCTTGCCCAAAGAGTGTTTTCAATGCTCAGACTTTCATTGACTGGAGGGTCTCCATCTTCCTGTCAGATGGAAAACACAAAACTGAGTAAGCTTGTCAAGCAATGTGGGTTTTGCCAGTTATCAAACAACGCAACCCCTCTGACACCACTATACTCGAGCAATGACAAGTCTACTCACTCTAGTGAAGGTACCGATGAAGTTATGGATGTCAATGTTCGGTTCTTCAGCATAAATAAACGACCTGATCTGCAGTAGATCCTGCGGGAACATATAAAACAGCTTAAAGAAATTGTTCATGACAACATGAAATAGCATTCAAAATGAAGCAGCTGTACAGAAAACCATGATGTTAACATTTGTAATATCTTAATATCTTCATGCCTTATAGTCACATTTAGCAGATTGGAGCTGTGCAATAATATAAATTTTGCGACGACACAGGCAGATGAAATTTGCTATATATTGCTTTACATGAGTGTATTCTACTGTATGTAAGCGGATAAAGTTGAACATACTTATATATCCAACTTTATATAAAGAGCTGGGTGATAATATAGTTACATTTTGCAAGAAAATAAAAAAAATCAGGCAGTTGAGATTTGCTATTGCTTTACGTGAATGTACTGTATGTAGGCAGGTAAAGATGGATGTACTATATATACAGGTTTTAATATATCGCTGGCCGATAATATAGTTCATTTTTCAATGATAACCTTCTATGATTAGCTTCCACAATTATACAAGGAACATCACTATTATAATGAACTTCAAGGGTTTTAGAGATACTTATGTATCCCTTTTCAGCTTTATGCTGAAAAAACAAATCTTCATTTTAGTCTAAGATGAAGATCAGATCAAATTGTATGTTGAACTCATACCACTTAAAGGGTTAACAGACGTTTCCCTGCAACAAAATAGTGTAATTTTTATTTGAAATAAATGATGATTCACTCACAGCAGCAGTGGGGAGTCTCTGCGTACAGGCCACAGGGAGGCGCAGTTTCCAATCAGTTTCTCCATCCAACTGATCAGTCCTCAGAAAACAGGAGCCTTTATGACAAAAAAAACGGGGGGAAATGTCTAAATATACATCAAATTCTTTTAGGATTGACCAAAAGACTGTTTTTGGTTGAATATTCCTAAACACTGTTCCTGGATTTTACATTTTAAAACAGAACACTGCATTGTAATGTCTGTGTGGTGAACTCTGGAGGGCAGTGTGATGTAACATTTCTAACTCTGTCCTACCATGTTTCTGTTTTACTGAATAACTTATTTAATACCCACCGCATGCAGTACCTAAGATCATACACCTTAAATGAAATGTATTTGCCTCCAAAATTAAACTGCTAGTCAGGCAAACCACTCCAGTAAGCCTAAAGCTAGTACTGCCATTAGGACATGCCACCCACCCCCACTCATTTAAAGATATGTCGCTCTGCCATTCAACCCTGGACTCTTAATAATTGCCTAATGGTGTCCATCTGCGGGGCAGATAACAATGCTTCCCTTCCCGTAAAAATAACACATCAACTACTACTGGCAACTTCCACCCCCCGAAAAAGGAAATCTTAGCCAGGCGGAATTCCAGCACAACCAGTGACCAAAAAATGTTTATCTGATCTATTTAGACCAATTAGTACCTACTAATTTTTCTAAATTCCTAAAAAAATGTTGACTAAAAACTTGCATTATAAACAATATAAAACTATTTAGCAACCATTTAGAATATGACTACATCTTAATACTTAATGACTTAATGACTACATCTTAATACTCAGTCTTATTATTCAGATGAACACTGTCCTTTTTCGCTCCTGATGGCACTTTAAATTTGTTTGCCGTGTCTATCTCTTCAATTTTCTGAGCTACTTTGCATGCCGTGAAATTTGAAAGACAAAAAGAATGTCATTCAAGATAGCATCTGTCCAAACACAGGATCTACAGTAAGGTGATCAGATTTCTGAAAGGACAACCAGGGATATTCCTAGTTTTAAACTCAATATATCAATGTGAAATGAATGAAATAATAGAGACACAGTTACCAATTTTGTGATCATGATAAATGTAGTACAGTGATGAAGTATGGAACATCATACTCTCATGCTACTCTAAATTATATTTAGTTAACACTCTTATGAAACTAATGTCTGTCGACAATTATGTCAAATTAAATTGATCATCTAAATAATTACTGCATGGATTTAATGGAATAAATTAATGACATACTGGTAAGTAGGGCTGTCACTAATGATTATTTTGGTAATCGAGTAATCTGTCGATTATTTTGACGATTAATCGAGTTTTTTGTGGTAATAAAAATAGACCTAAGCAAAGACCTACGCCTTTTAAAATGACTTAAAATACATATATAATTAATAACAATGAGGCAATAAGGTATGAGAAGCATAATCATATGGTTTTATAGGACAACAATGTTAAAATACATAATATACATTGTAAATTGTAATCGAGGATTTTTTTTTAATCGAGTACTCGAATTTAAATCGAGGAATCGTGACAGCCCTACTGACAAGTAATAACTGTGGGGTCTTTTTTACTGTAAAAATATTAAATGTAATATATAAAATGTTCTGTTCAGTTTGTTTGTGAGTTTGTATGTATGTATGTATCAATATGCTTTATAAACAAGCATGTACATGTCACCAGAAACAGAGACGTCTGGTCACCCTAATCTAAAGCAGTCAGTGTTTTAAAGAGAATTTCAAAAAGCACAATGCATGCCATCTTTCTGGGCAATTTCAGAGTAGCTCATTAAATGTCCAAGGTTTAGGCTAATCCCTCCATCTACATGTAGTTGCCCTCGCGGCCATGTCATTTCCCCTGCGCTTTTGTTTGGGAAGCTTGGATGAATGACCGACAGATGTTTACCATTTCTTTCAGAGGTCCTTAGGAAGATCATGTCAGCAGGAACACGCTGATTCTATAAAGAGTTTGGAGGGAGAGATAGGGATTGGGGGGAGGAAGAGAAAGAGAAAAACAAGGTAAAAGATAAAAAGTAAAGACCCAAACTCAAGTATATCGTCAGCAGCAGTCACCTTGGTTTAGTTGTATAAGTTCTGTTTGGCTTTAATCTACTCAATTACCAGATTTTGGCTGGTTTTAAGAGTTCGGCCCGCAGCAAATCATTGGGTGGTGCCCCTGTGGCAGCTCTGACCGCCAGTTCCACTCGGCCTGACCCTCGCTTCACTCCCAGCTCTGTTTGTAGTTATTAGAAGATGAATTCGCAACGCTATTAAACTCGGCAGATGTTTCAAAACATCGGACGTGACACCGGTTTCTCAAACGTGGGCTACGCTTTTAATCAATTAGGCTTTTTCTGTATGTAACCCATAACCCACATGCAACCTCTAAATATTAAACCCAATTGGATTTTCCACAGATTAGGGTTAGAAGATCAAACATATTACAGCAAGGTTATGGTGAAATACAACGCTTGCTAGAAACCGCCTGAAAGCTGCTGACATAATTGATTTATCAAGTCAGAATAATTCAAGTACTTCAAAACCTGTGACATTTCGCCCCAAAAATTAAAATAAAAGAATTATATTCTATTGATATACATTATATTGAAGAAAATTAATTTTTGTATTATGATCATGACAATCAAGCACATCCCCCCACAAATTTTCACTGCTGTAATGCAAAAATTCTAAGTTTAATTTGTAGATTTTTAGAGGGGGTGCTATTGTAATTGTTAAAATTTCCAAGGATCAGCATTCTCCTCTAAAAGTGATCGGGCAGACCAAACCATATGTTGTAGAGACTTGAAATTTTGAGGGCTGGTAGTACTCACACCGTCTACAACTTCACCAAGACTTGCCCCGATTGGCCTGACGGGGGCGCTACAGTAGTCAAAAGTACGAAATTGCTCATAACTTCAAACCGTTAGGCGTAGGCTCAAGTGTCTTTTATCGTTGGAATCCTTGGCTCAAGATGGACAAGATGCATGCCCCAGATTCGCTCGTCATTTTCGGGTATTTTGGATTTTTTTGAAAAACCTACTTTTGCGAACTAGTCCTAGGTTTTTGACCCGATCGGAACCAAACCAGTGCAGCAAGATTCTCTGGAGTCTGATTGTCAATAGCTATCAAAAAAAAAGGAAAAATTTCAATTCACGGTCCCTAAAGGCCGCAAAAATGTTTAAAGTGCCCACGATATTCGTACCACATGGTAGAACTCCTCATTCTGAGCAACTTTGCCTCTAGGACCGCAGCTGTCCACTGAATCATTCGTTAAATATTGGAGATTATTTCAAAAACCAACTTTGGCGAGCTAGTCCTAGGTTTTTGGCTCAACCATAACTGTTAAAAAGCTTTAAAAACTATAAATTTTCTATGGTTAATTGCCTGTATTTGCTGTAAATGGTCTTTTCCATCTATGATCAAGATTAGGGATGCACTAGTATCGGTATCAGGCCCGATAACAAGCTCGTGTACTTGTACTCGTACTCGGAAAAATACCCCCGATACCAAAGACCGATACCTCACGTGACGTAACAGAGACACCGACAGCAGCAGTGGAAATATTTTAAAATTAGTGATGACAACACACACATTGCGAACTGCATGCTTTCAAAATTTGTTATCGATTAGTGAAGGCAGGATAGGCGGAATCGTGCTGAATGACACAGACCAGAAGCGCTCTCTCTCTCGCACGCGCTCTCTCTCTTTCTTGCGCGCGATCCCAGTTCTCTCAGTGCGCGATCAGTTCTCCTCGCGCCTGAATGGTCAAATGCACACACAGTTGTCAAAATGTCCATCGTGTGGAGTATCTCACGTAAATACAGTCGGTTATGACTTAAGTGGACGTAAACATTTGGGTGAAAACAGGATATGTGTCAGTATCTATGGATTCGGTCTTAAAGGGACCATAGCCTATATTTGTCATTAATGTTAATAAAACAACAAAATATGTTAAATAAATGTATACATGGTAAATAAACCTACTATATCTGAAAAACAAGTTTATTTAATTTGTATCTCTATAGTAATTGTTGTTTTGTTTGTAATTTGTTTGTAAATTTCTTTTTATATAACAACAATTATATATATTGGTAATTATGCCCTGGACACTGAAATTTTTGTCCTTTAAGTTTGTGACAAGCACATAAAAATTATTACTTTTTTCATTGGAGTAATAATAAAGAAGCTGTCCTACATTCATTAGTCTCACTGTGTTGTGCTTGGAAAACTGCAACATCACCAAAAAAAAAAAAAAGAGAGTGAGAGAGAGAGAGAGAGAGAGAGAGAGAAATTAATAAATGTATAGGCATTGGTATCGGTATCGGCGAGTACTATAAAAAAAAAAAAAAAAGTATCGGTACTCGTACTCGGTCCTTAAAAAATGGTATCGGTGCATCCCTAATCAAGATGGTTACAGGCTTGCTAATTAAAACATAATACCTTTTTACATGTGCTATAACAACTATATTTTTTAAAAGTCATTGAATTAAAGTAGTTTTTATGTAATATTTAGTAAAAGTACTGTTTTAATAGAAACAGTAACCTAATTAGAATAATAAATAAAAAAAATAAAAAATAAAAAAATCAATCAAAAGCAAATTTCAGATGCTATGAGACATTCATGAGAATTTAGTGGGGAAAAATAATGCCATAATGCATAATTTCTTTATGCAAAACAGGCAAATTCTATTACAATTTTTAAAAGTATTTTTTCTTAGGTTTGGGGTAAAAGAGTGTGATCTGGATCGTTCATTAAATTCACACATTAACTTTACTACTAATAATTTTTTTTTTAACAATGCTTTTTTTTTTTTTTTTTTAACAAAACCAGATTGAGCGCAGCATGTGTGAGTCGTCTTTCTGTGTAAAATCAACATTTTTAAGAAAATTGGCCAGGTGGGTAATTGGAGACTGCAGACGTGTCTCAAATTTCATGTTCTCAGACTTTGTAGGGGGAAACCAACAGTGCAGTTCCTTTACAATAGGCTTCAGTCCGCACGGCAAAAAGGCAACAGTTGAACAAAAGGCAACACTAAATACCAGAGTGGAATTAGGCAGGATTACTAATAAGCAACCACTGGCCTCGGGTCACATGCTTCAGTCATTCAAAATGACTGACAGCTCTTTTCAGCATTAAATACATCATAGACCTTTTTGATCCATTGGCTAGTTTAATAAACAAATAAATACAATACAAATGTTCTATGTTGGATCTTTAGATCTATTACCAAATAAAGATCCATTGTGTTTTACATGGGAGAAAACCTTACATTTTCCTTTTGAAAATGAACACTATTTTAATTTTACATATGCATATAAAGCTTATGTCTTACTGCCCCACTCAGGGGTCAAATTGCCCTAATCTCAAGGGAAGGTAAACAGCTAAAGCATTGAGAGGTATGAGATGCCATTTGTCAAAAGATCTCAATTCCTAACAATGACCAAGCTGATTAGCAAACCAACCTTTTCAACAATGATAAGATCTCCAACCTGGATGCCACTACTTTTCACCTTCACAGTTCCTGCGGAGAGAGATAAAGAGAAAATCAGATTGATGCATTTCAAAAAAAAGTGTGATAATTGTGGTTGATGCATACAATGATCATTTCAAACATTTAAAAACAATATTGTACTATTTATAAGCAAACAGCAATGCCCAAACTCTGAAAATACCCTGAAAACTATAGCCAAATGCATATTTCAGAGCAAAACACAATTAGAAAACTTTCAAAGATATCCTGATATTTCCAGGTTTTCCATGACTGTGAGAATTCAATTGATCCCTCATACATTGTGCATCAGAAAAGTTATCCCCAGTTAATTTACAACACAAACTTGCATAATAGGAATCAATCTAAGAGGAAAAAAAAAACAAAAAAAAAACATCTGTTCAACTATTGGAGGTTTCACCAGTGGTTGTAAATCTGCAAACCTCCAGTGAAGATTCAAATATGTAAGCCTTCTTTAAGTCCCCATTCAGATTTTTCAAAAGCTCTGAGTGCATATGAGATTTCCATTTGTTTTTAAACAATACCCTCCCTCCTATGCGGCTTTACAAGAGTGCTGTGAGAACGATCTCTCATTCCATTGAAAATGCACAGCTAAAATTGTTTGGAAAAGGTCAGGGACCTTTAACCCCTGTGGAGACCTTTACCAATGCATATGTAAGACATTAGCACATATGTATATGTGCATTTTTTTGGAAATGAAAGGACACTTTTATTGCACTTAAGTTTCAGTGCTATATTTTTTCAGATTTATTTTACACAATTTATTTTGGTTTTGAATTTTGATTAATTAATCTTTCAATTAGACCTATATATCTACTTTTTTAAAAGAAACCGAAGTATGGCTTAGGTCGCACCCCTACAGGTTACATTTTTAACTTCCAGAAACTGGGAAAAACTAGTGTTCTGCTCCGGAAGGTGTGACCTGCGACCGTAAATCCCACACCCACGTTTAATGGTGTGAGTCTATTAAAAAAACGAGTTGAGGGCCAGTTTAAATATGATGAACTTTGATGTTTTTCATCCCTGTTGGTCTGGGCAGGGCAATCAGAAGCCCTCCCAGGTAGCTAGCAAATGCCCCAGCTCTGCTCCATGAGCTTTATATGGAGGCCGTTAGTGCTGAGCGTGCATACACTGAGTTTATGAGAGAAGAGAGCCTGCCAGATCAAAGGAAGGCGTGTGATGGAAACGACAGGAGGTTCTCTTCCTTTTTTATTGTCAGATGCTTTTCATCCCCCAGTATGAGATACAATTTACATCCCTTCTTCAAATTAAAGACAAACAGCAGTCTGCTTTATGGCTGATGCATCTGCATACTTTAGCAAGCCTTATCTAAATAAATAAAAGCGACAATATTGTTGCTGTATTTTCCATTTCATAGAAATTTCAATGACGTAGCAATTATATGGAAAAGTTTGCAAATGACTTCTTCTAATTGACTTTCAACAGAAAAATCCTTATCTTTAAAGGGTTAGTTCACCCAAAAATGAAAATTCTGTCATTAATTACTCACCCTCATGTCGTTCCACACCCGTAAGACCTTCGTTCATCTTCAGAACACAAATTAAGATATTTTTCATAAAATCCCGATAGCTCAGTGAGGCCTGCATCGCCAGCAAGACAATTAACACTTTCAATGCCCAGAAAGCTACTAAAGACGTATTTAAAACAGTTCATGTGACTACAGTGGTTCAATCTCAATGTTATGAAGCGACGAGAATACTTTTTGTGCACCAAAAAACAAAATAACGACTATATTCAACAATATCTAGTGATAGGCGATTTCAAAGCACTGCTTCATGAAGCTTCGAAGCTTTACGAATCTTTTGTTTCAAATCAGTGGTTCGGAGCGTGCCAAAGTCACACCCCCCAGTGGTAAACCATTAAAATTTCAAAACACTTATGATGTAACAAAGCCTCGTTTACTGAATTCACGTGACTTTGGCAGTTTGATACACACTCCGAACCACTGATTCGAAACAAAAGATTTGTATAGCTTCGAAGCTTCATGAAGCAGTGTTTTGAAATCGGCCATTACTAGACATTGTTGAATAAAGTCGTTTTTTTTTTTTTTTTTTGCCGCACAAAAAGTATTCTCATTGCTTCATAACATTAAGGTTGAACCACTGTAGTCACATGAACTGTTTTAAATACGTCTTTAGTAGCTTTCTGGGCATTGAAAGTGTTAATTGTCTTGCTGGTAATGCAGGCCTCACTGAGCCATCGGATTTTATGAAAAATATCTTAATTTGTGTTCCGAAGATGAACGAAGGTCTTACGGGTGTGGAACGACATGAGGGTGAGTAATTAATGACAGAATTTTCATTTTTGGGTGAACTAACCCTTTAACTATTTGCACAATTCCTTAAAGTGAGCAAATGTTTTATTTCATTTACAATGCACACTCCATGGCAGCTTTCATTGTCCAAGGCCTGCAGAAAAGGAGTAGGCTATTGGAACCATTTCAGTATCGATACATATAAAATATTGATATTTTTGACAACACTAGTACCAAGAACCACAAAATTTTACTGATATTTGGTACCGACTACTGAAATTTTGGTACTGCAACAACCCTAACTGTAAAACATTTGCACATTTAGGCCTACGTTACAAATCCATGCACATTGAATCCACCTAAAAGCCATTTATGTGTACAACAAGCAACAACAAAAACCTTTAATTCATTGCTTATTGCAAGTCATTTACAAAACAAATCCTTGCATAAGGAATCAACAATTCACATTCAAATCTACACCACACAATAAAACTTGAACGTACAAAACCAGCAAATAATTCTCTCCAGCTGATTGCCCACTTCACAATATTTACCACACACATTTTACTAACAAATCTATGCATAAGGAATCAGCTTCATTCAATATCATCCAATCAAACCATCCAAAAAATCTACATACAAACTCGTTGGCACAAAAAATGCTTTATCAGTGGAAACAATAGCTCACCTCTTGTGGAGAGTTTGCTGTAGATCTGTGAATTGACCTCTTTGTCTCGTAGGAAACATCTTATCTCTTCGACGGCTTCCCTCACAATCGTAATAATCAAAACGAACCCCTGATGGAAAAAAGCAGAAAAATTTATTACAATTTGACTCTGTGAACATTAGTATTAGGCCTATATATCATAACAAAACTGTATTCTGACTCACCAGAGGAACCCAGTATGTGTACAGAGCCCCTAATCTGAGCTCATTCACAAACTGTGAGCAGGCCAGCAGCAGGAAGTACAGGTTGAAGAAGTATTTGAACTGGTTAAACAACACCTATAAACACAAACACATGGTGATGAGTAAAATAAAAGCATTTTTGAACTGATACAAACATCTTTTCATTTTAAACCAGATATGACATTATTTTACAGCTCACAGTTTGAACAAAACTTGGTAAAAGTGATTGTACTACAAAATATACCATGGTACTGAGGATTCATACACTACCGTTCTAAAATTTGGGGTCGGTAAGATTATTAAAATGTTTTTGAAAGAAGTCTCTTATGCTCACCAAGGCATTTATTTGATCAAAAATACAGTAAAAACAGTAATATTCTGATGTGAAATATTATTACAATTTGAAATAACTGTTTTCTATTTGAATATGTGCTAAAATGTAGTTTATTCCTGTGATCAAAGCTGAAATTTCAGCCTGATTACTTCAGTCTTCAGTGTCACATGATCCTTCAGATCATGATCCTGCTGATTTGCTGCTCAAGAAGCATTTCTTATTATTATCAATGTTGAAAACAGCTGTGCTGCTTTTATTTGAAATAGAAATCTTGTGTAACATTATAAATGTCTTTACTGCCACTCTTGATCAATTTAATGTGTCCTTGTTGAATAAAAGAATTTATTTATTTTTTTTACAATTGTAATACTTATTCGTTAGTGATATTATGGGGTTTTCGTGAAAACATTTTCAGATTCACTTCAACATGTTTTCATTAACTATGAAACACATATAGTCTACAGTAGCAACCATTGTTCAGCTAGAATGATATTTGTCTTGACAACGCCAAACAGAGCTTAAAGTGTTTACGTTAAACCACCTCGTTGTTTGCTTTTTGCTATATGGCGTTTCTGAGTTCTACTCATTTACAAAATATTCAGAATTGAACTCTGATTATCATTTGTCCTTCAAATCATTCAAAATAACCAGAAGGCATTTGCAATGCAAAAATATTTTTTTCCATAAAGCAATCTGGTCAAGGTTGTTTTTAAAGTGGTGGTGCTCGGCATGGCATGAGGAAACAAGATTTTTCAGGGATCCAGACTAACATTTGAGAGCAGTAGCAGCGGTGCTACTAAGTTCTACAGATAGTGGCACCAGTACCTGATCTGGTAGCGCTTGGGGGTGGGGGGGATTTTTAAACATAAAGGTAATTTAATCATAATAGTACATGTTTATTTCTTGGAAATGCACATTTGACAGTAAAGCGCTGAGATTGAGTTGACATGCAGATAAAATTAACTTTTATTAACAATAATAACATGTAAAATCCTAATTTTCATAGGGAAAATGTAAAAAAAAAAAGTATTTATCTAATTTATTCTTCAATTAGATAATATTTAGAGCTCTGAAGTGCTGGAAAAAGTGTGAGGCACTTGAAAGTAGAGCTGCATGATTCTGAATAAAATGAAAATCATGATTTTTTGGTTTCAAATAGAGACCACGCTTCTCCCACGATTCTGAATATACAACTAAACAAAATAATTTATTAGAGGTTCTGACAAAATATTAATTGCTGGACTGTAATTGCTGGAAAAATGTTTAATGTATTATTTAAAAAAAAAAGGTTCTAAATAAATTCAATGGCTCATTAATAACTTGTTTCATTACTGGATGAATCAGTGTTTTTGTACGAATCTTTTGAATGAATGATTCAATGACTACATTTTTTAACTTGTCACCAGCTAGTGGCATAAGATGCAATTGATACAACGGTTATTTGAGGCGCCAGTTATTTTCAAAAGGTGATTTGGTCTATTTTGATCGCTATCGTAGACATCAGTGTTTATATCCTAACTATAAACTTTTATCTCAGTACTTCTGTGATAATTTGAATATTTGTAACACAGAAATAACTGTGTGGTTCAAAACTGCTCTCTCTGGCTCAACGCGGCAACACGAACACAGATTTGAATGTTCCGGTATGATTTTGTCAAAGGTTTAATAGACACGGGAGAATCGTTGTCATTAATAAAAAAAGATTGCATAGGTGTTTCAATCGAGATTGTGATCTTTTTACGATTAATCTACTTGAAAGTCCCTGAAAAGTGTTGGAATTTGACTCTCGAAATGCTGTACCCTGAAATGAATAATGTAAAAACATTTGACTATTTCTGCCACAATACCATGGTTACAGTTAGCGTTACTATATTAAATCCATAGTGAATGTTGGTGATTTGTGAACTGAAAATCCTTCTATAGCTTGTTCGTTCATGGAACAATGTTTCTCCTGGTTTCCACGTCAGCACTGTTTGTTCTGATATCTATGGTTTATAACAGAGAATTCTGTGCTGAATTTGAACGCTTCTCACTAGATCTCACAGCCATGTTATTAATACTGCGCCGAATTCAAACGCATTCTCACTGGATCTCCCAGTGCTGTGTATTAACAGTGTCACGTGGCTCGTGAGTAAACCTGTTCTGAGCTCGCGCTGCACTGTAAAATATTGGTCCGAGCTGATAAACTGTCCACACTTCGTACGTTTCATTTTGTCATTTGATGTTTCTCATATGCAACAGAAATGGCAGCTCTTATCAGTTGGGCAACGTGGTCGCACCAGTGCAACCTCTAACAAAATTTAGTCGCAATGGCAAGAAAAAGGGTCGCAAAATGCGACCATTTGTTCACAGTCTGGAGGCCTGTTTTTACATTTTCTGCAGTGAAAAGCAAGTGGTGCAAGTGCAAAACTCGCCGCCAAGATGCTAGGGTGTTTTGGGTGGTGGCCAAGGGATTGCTACACTGATGCGAAGGTGTTCTACAGTTTCTAGGGAGTTCTGGGTGGTTGCTAGGGTGTGACTAGATGGTTTCTTACTGGTCAAAGTCAAAACTAAAGACTTTTATGAAAGTCTTTGGCACTAATTCAAATCAAAACTCTGATCACAAATGCAATAACACACCTCTCCTCGACAAGCTGCAAGATTTGTAAAAGTTTATCACTTGGATTTAGGTATTCTTCAAAAGGAAATTTAGGAAAGAAAACACAAGAAATCCTACAATATCAGCTTCAATGTTTTAAATGTGTCATGGTCAACTCTGTTAACCACCAGAGTAATTAAAGAACATGTTGAGCAACGTAAACCATTGCTCAACACGTTCTTAAATGGCTCTGGTGGTTAACACCAACTTCTCTCTGAGCATTTGTAGTCACTTACCCCTGGCAGGAAGGTGAAGAAATTGTATTTCTGGTTGTTTATGACATTTCTTGGGTATCTCTGCTCTCTCTTTTCCGGATGGCCTAACCACACGGTCCGCGGACGGAAATCTCCCCCTCCGCAGCATCTGGACCATGGGCAGCACCTAAATATACAACAACAACATTAAAAAATTGTGGCTTTATTCACAAAGCTCTTCAATTAATATGGACATGTATAGCAATTATTTTGTGACCCTTTAACAGAAAGAAACTTCACATACAGATACTGGAATTTCACTGCAGCCGCAGAAAAATTTTAAGCAAACAACGAAACCGCGTCAGTAAATATTAGCTTTTACGATCTGCCTCCTACCAACACCTTCATCAAACAACCTCTTATCAAGAATCATATATATTGGGTTTTGTCCTTCCTTATACATGACAGTTTTGCATTAAACAGACATTATAAATATTATATATTAGACATATAGAGAGAGAGAGAGAGAGAGAGAGAGAGAGAGAGAGAGACCTGTATGTGCAATGTATTTACATGGTACTCCTAGGTATATTTAACAGAATACCATGGTACATGTCCAAACAACATGTTGGTAGTATGGTGCCTTTTGCTTAGTGCAAGACCCCGCAGTTATATATCAATAACTCGTAACTGGCATTTTGACGGAAACTGCGGTTACTTTGGTGATTTTATTTGTAAGGGCCATAAATAACCGAGCATTACATTGCAAACAAAGCTTGATCTGGGTGACTAGTGTCGACCATCCTTACAAGCGGCCTAAAATGTATTATGCCAAATATGTGTTGTCAAAAACTCCATAACGAATACATAAGGAGAAACATTTATTTAAGAGAAATATTGTGACATCATTGACAACAAATCACCTGTGTCCCGGAACAAGGATGTGCACTTGTCTGTCCTATATACAATAATACCAAGACGCTAAATTCGTTTAGACAACATCTTCGTGGCGAATATTCAATGATATACTAAATAAACAAAGACATAGTGCGATATAGTGTCGTTGTCAACCTAAATGTTGCGTCTTAATGGTTGCTGGGCTGTTAGCCACCATGCTATCTCACATACATCGTCCATAAACAAGCCTCCATTTTCCAGCCGACGCGATTTCGCGTTTATTTAACGTCGTTTCATGCTCTTACCCGTCTCTTCGTTTGTTGTCATGTCGTTTTTTGTGTCGGACGGGCTGCAGCGGAATGTTGTCCGTCATTGTTGTCCGCAGTGGAGCAGCAGTCGCCCGCGCGTTGGGCGGAGGCTGATGGGTTGGGCTGTACGTTCAACATGATGGGACAATTCAGCACGCTGCTTATGCGTTTCTGTTTATCATTATGCATTCTTTTTTTTCTTTTTTTTTTTTTTTAAATTACTCAAACTATGGCTATACGTTTGTGCTGACTGGCATGCTTCTATACTTTTTTTTGTAGATTCATCATATTAGTTGTCATTCCAAACATCTGTTTTCAGCTTACATGAACCGACAAATTTGACTAAAATTTAAGTTAGAGAAGTGTAACTCCTATTAACACAGAAGTACAATATCCATAAACCATGATATTCTTCAAAATACCTTAATAGTCCCTTACAAAAACATTCAAAAAGTACTACAATTATGATAGTTCCACTGTTTCTGCCTTTTTATATTTTAAAGTGCCATAGTACCATCATCACAATAGTTGTTTTGAAAGTGAAATTATATGAGTACCACATTACACAAATCATTCAATGTGTATGATATTTAATCACCATGATAACAGATTGAGACTTTCCATTTAAATAATATCTGATACAATGACATCCATTTCATTCAGTTTACCTTACTAGCAAACAAGTTACTTACAGACATGTTGTCCTTACTTAGAGGAAATGACGGTGGCTTTTTCCTACATTACAATCACAAGTACCGATCATATTCCATTCTCCACCTTGGTGTCCTCAAGTGTCTGAAACTAATGACTGCATGTTGATTTAAACACAGAACAACATTTTGGAAAAGTCATCCTTGGTTTTATTCTCAAAATATTAGAACGGAAGGGGAACAAACAAAAAGCAAACATTTACAAAAAGTCTACACTGTAAACAAGCCTAAAACAGACTCAACATTTGAACAATCATACAGACATGACCCCATTTAACCAAGATCTGACACCGCCTTTTTTACATCTAGGAAAAAAAGGCACAACTTGGTAAATGCATATTAGAAAGAATTTACAGGAGGAGTCTGTCTATTCTGAACAAGTGTTGTGCAAAGTGTCTGGCGATACATTCATTATATTACAGAAATCAGCAGGTTATGGGGGCACAATGCAACCATAACTCCAAACACAATGCAAAAAAAAAAAAAAAAAAAAGGTACAGACATCTAAATGAGGTAGAAATTTGACCAGCATAAAGTTTGTATGGTTTAGATACTCTGTGTGGATACACAAAGTTCATTCCTTTCACTCAAGAACGCATGGCTACGATCTCAAAACATGTCCCCGCAACAATCAATACACATTTGGGTAGTAAACCATGACTTTCCTGGATTAAGAATGACTGCTGACTCCTTTTGGGACAAGATATGCATGCCTGCTTAGCACATAGGTATAAAATGCATGGTAAATGGCAAATTTACAGATTTCTAAAACTCAGTGGATCCTAAAACGGCAGCAAGCAAGCAAATGATCTCTGAATGAGGAGTCCAAGAAACAAGAAGTTCACAGAATAAATGGCATAAGCTTGGTTTATATCAGATCTTAGCAGAATGAGGAAAAATAAAGTGCAAGGAATGATTAGGCATTTCAGTATTATACCGGCCTTTTGAACTCCTATCAAAAGGTCTCAAATGAAAGCGACTCAATCCAATATTTGATAAGGACCACTGAAAGGGGAAAAAAAAAAAAAAAAAAAAAAAAAATATTCTCCAATTAAATCACTTTCAAAATAACACGAAAATAACTTCTTGAAAAAGCTACAGCGAAATGCAAAAATATAGCATATTTTGGTCTGAATAAAAGATGAAATCCAAAAGGCCTTTATTACAATCCTGTGGTGTCTTTTGTGAGGGGGGAAAATACAGACGATGGAGAGAAAAAGAAAAGAAAACTCCAAGACAGGCACTTAGCGAAATAATTTTTGGTATTAAGCGCAGATAGAAACTATATTGAGTCAAAAATTTATAATAACTTAGTGAAATCCAGTTTCAATACAAACATCTATACTATAACTACTCACTATGTCCATCAATGAAACTGCAGATTCAGTAGATTGTGTGGAATGGTCAATTAAATTTTTCTAGGCACATATTCCACAAACACCTTTGCTGTATGGCATCTATGCCATGGATGTCATTTTGTGACTAATGAACTTAAATCGAACGCAACTAAGAACAGGACCATGAGAAGTCAAGCAGAGATGAACAAGATGTTAACTGTTAAAACATTGAGATCTCGGGTCACCTGTGGCTGAGATCCTCCTGAGGGTCATAGAGCTGAGCCCAATGCAACTCAAAAGAGTTTCCTATCACTAATGAGACTGCTCTGGAATAAAGCTATTTCAAGTAAGACTTACATTCAACTTCTAGAAACAAAACTGACAAAATACCCGCATATATTAGAGAGAGAAAGAAAAGAAAAACAAAAAACAAAACTACAGTAGTTAGATCAGATTCAATTAGAAGGAATCGCTAGCATGTAAGGGTCCAAAAAGGAAGGCATGGCCCATTTTAGGGTATAGGCTCATTTAACAAGGGTATGTAAATTTGCAACTTCTTAAAAGCAATCTTACACACATGAATTGATTGTACCAACTAAGGACTGAATTAATAAATAGCCCAGTTCCTAACATTTCAGCAGGCTTATAAGCCAATCAGCACAATGCAGACTGTCAATTGGGAACATTTTCCTGTAGTCCTTTCGCTTTCTAATTCACTTTACCCTCCTCCATAAAATGTGGAAACTTTGCTATGCTTTCAGAGCCATTCTTTTCCATTTCTGCAACTGTGCCAGGGATGCCTGTCTGAGAGGACTCCATCTTGGTTATTCCCCCAGTAGAGCCCACTAAAGGACCTCCAGCGAGACTTCCTGGGAGAGGGATGCCGCCATTTTGGATGACTGAAATCTCATTGGTCTTCATGGTCAGCCCATTTGTGAAGGCAGCAGCGTACTGGTTCCACATTGATGGGTCGAAGTTAATTGGTGGGGGAATCAAATCCTTTGGGGGTTGCAGCATGTCTGGGATCATCTTGGACTCTGCGCCCATGGCCATCAAAGCCATTGGGTTATCCAATGAGAGGCGCTGACCTCGCCTTGCTGTATTATTCCACATGTGTGTCCCAACATGCACCTGTACAACATAAAACAAGAGTTCATGAGACTTACTGCAGTATACATTGGGCATTCAATTTTCAATCAATTCACTTAAAAAACCTGAAGTCAAAGCAAAGACAGCATTACCTTAAGGTTTCCCTTTGTTGTGAAAGCCCTGCCACAAATTGTGCAAGCGAAAGGCTTCTCGCCCGTGTGTGTACGTTCATGGATTTGCAGGGCGCTGGCAGATGAAAAGTTTTTCCCACACATGTTGCAGAGATGTTGCTTGGTGGACCGTCGAGGAGCACTAGAAGTAGCAGGAGGAGTAGCAGCTCCTTGAGGCAGCTGGGAGCTGTAAAGGCTGTGGGCACCCATGGGAGTCTCAGGAGGGATCTGCATCTCCAGTTTGACTAGACTTGGAGGCACCCTCATGAATGGTAACTGACTAGAACCTAAGAGAGAAGAACAAATTGAACACTTTGGCAAAACATTAAGAAGAAACATCAGTGCCAGGTTAAGCATGTTGAAATTAACAAAACGTACCATAGTCACCATTGGAGAAGGACAAGCCTGGCTCCTCTTTGATGGGTTTTGGAGCAAAACTTGATGTCAAGTCCAGTGCTCCATTATTTTCACTAAAGTCTTGAGGTGCATCAGAGTCTGGTCTGGATTTAACACCATCGTCTGGGTTTGTGTATTCTGGGGATTTTGATTGACCATTACTCAAGGGACCGTCTATAGGGGACGAAGAGTGAAAGGACACAGAATCTGACACAGCCGGACTGCGGCCATTCTTGTAATCCATTTCCCCAGACCCTGAAGGGGAATCTTTCAGCCCGCTATCGCTCTCTGAAGCAGTGCTGCTTTGCCGTTGAAGGTTCAGTGCAGAGGTGAGGCTCTTCATGTGGTTCTCCAGGGCAGCAATGCCTGTAAACATAGATGGTGGACCTTGGAAAGCCTGATCTTCTTTGGTGTTGGGCTGGGGCTCTGTAGAGTTGTTCAGCTTCTCCTGATTGTCTAAATCAAAGTCTTGTTCTTCCATACTCTCTTCATGCCCAGTGGAGTCAATGTTCTTATCCTCGGTCATGCTAGCATCCAGTGCTTCGGGACCTTCAAACTGATTCTCTGGCAGAGGGGTGTTGGGAATCTGGCCACCCATGTGCATACGAATATGCTGCTGGAGGACGACTGCATTGGTGAACTTCTTATGACAAATTGGGCAAGAGTGTTGCATCTTAAGAGGAGTGTTGGCCCTGTGAACGCCATAAT
Organism: Mylopharyngodon piceus; assembly: GCA_039654765.1. Classification (NCBI taxonomy): domain Eukaryota; kingdom Metazoa; phylum Chordata; class Actinopteri; order Cypriniformes; family Xenocyprididae; genus Mylopharyngodon; species Mylopharyngodon piceus. The sequence goes on from CM077446.1 coordinate 4,487,932, forward strand.
GAGCTTTAAGGTTGCCCTTGGTGGAGAAAGCCCTGCCACAGATTTTGCATTTGTAGGGTCGCTCACCAGTGTGTGTGCGGTAATGCATTTTGAGGGAACTTTGGCAGCTCAGCACTCGGTGGCAAATAACACATTCATTGGGGTCATTTGTCCTCTTCTCCAAGCCATCCACCATTTGCTGAAGTTTTGCAGTACCAGAGCCATTTTCTCCAGGTAGACCATTACCATTTATGTGTTGCAATCCAGCCAGAGCATCCGAGGAATCTTTGCTCTGATCCAGTCCTGCCATCTCCTGACCGAACATGCTGGAAGTAATGGATGCACCGTCACTGCCAGAAGAAGAAGGCCTCTGGGAGTAGATGTCCCCACCTACTGGAATATCAAATGAGGGCTTGAATGCTTGGAGCACTGGTGGATGGAGACCTGCCGAAGGAAGCCCCAGCACTGGTTTGGTGTCACCAAAATTATTTTCCTCCATGGGGGGCAAAGACATGCCATAAGGGATGCCATTGTTTGTAGGCATATTGTCCAGGTGTTCTGGTACAGGATGTGGATTCATCTTAATGTGTGGGTATTTTTCTTTGTGCCTCTGGAAATGCACTTTGAGGTTTCCTTTAGTTGTGAAACGGTTTCCACAGATGTTACATTTATAGGGCCTTTCGCCAGTGTGTGAGCGCAAGTGGATTTGTAGAGCGCTGTCATTTCCAAATGTCTTCCCACAGAACTTGCATTTGTGCTTGAGCATGTGTTCGCCAGAGCCATTTTTTGACTCTGGCATCACAGGGACCTTATTTTTTGCCTTTTTAGAGGGATCCATGCTTGCTGCAAGAGTATTAAAGGGACTCTGTAATCCCATGACCCCTGGAGACTGCGGAAGCAGCGCTGGAAGTCGGCTAGCTAAATCAGGGAGTCCTTTAATGTCGGCTTTTAAGGGCATTGAGCCCAAACCTCCAGCGAGGGATGTGGGGATGGTGACGGATTGAGGTAGTTTTGCTTGTTTCAAGGCTTCCAAGGACAAGTTCTGGGAGCCTGTCCGTTTGCCAATGAGGGCGGCTGCAGCTGAGAGCTGCTGTGATAGATGTGCACCCAGTGCTTTCAGTGGATCCACAGCGGCGCCCATTGCCGAGTGGAGACTCTGAGGTGCCATCATGGCCACTTGGATGCGGATCTGCTCAGTTAGCTGAATCTGCTGCAGTTGCTGCTGCTGGAGACTGACCAGCTGTTCCAAGATCATGGGGATTGCAAGAAGGGTGTCTTGGTGTGGTTGCGGGGGTGGAGACTTCTGATTGGACGAATTGGACGAGTGTTGTGTTACAGCGACTTTGGTAGCAGCCATGGACTCAAGAGTCACGTTAGAGTCTTGCATTTTGGAAGATGCCGAGTACCCCATGTCTGGACTGCCAGACACATCTTGATCGTGATTTGAGGGGTCATCCTGGTTCAGCATGTGCTCTCCTTCCATCATTTCCTCAGACTCTGTGCTGTGTTTTGAATGCAAATTACTGGTAGACTGATCACCCAGGAAATCACCCGGAGAATGTTGGGAGAACTCAGAGGGCACTTCATTCCCGTCGCCATCTTTCATGATCACTACCTGCTGACTCTTGGTGCAATTTCTCTCATGTTCCAGAAACTCAGCCTCATCGAAGAACTCCGCGCAACATTTGTCGCACACCCTCGTCTCCTCTGATCGTCGCCTCTTAGCCTCATTGCCATCCTCCTCACTTTGACCGCTGTGCAAGATCCCTGCAGCAAAGACAAAGTTGAAGACATGACTTATTTTTAATAATTTGCTGTAAATATGGAACACAAATATAACTTACTGGCTTCTAATTAAAGTTACAGAAAAGTCTAATTCTACTTAGCATTTATATTCTGAAATCATGAATTAAGTGGCACTTTTGGATATTTTAGTTTACATAACAGATATTTAACATGAGGAAACAAATATTAGATAAACTCAAGTTGCTTTTATAATTCGTCACATACACAACTTTTCAGTTATGCAGTCCCACCAGATGAGGGCAGCATTTACAGTATGCACAAAATGAAATCCAAATCCCACTAGAAAACATTTACCAATGCAAAGAGATTAACTTGCACTTAAAAACTTCTCCCTCCTCCAACAGTTTTGCATTTCGCAATCAAACAATATGCATATAGCTCATAAAACAGCATATGCTAAACTGGTGTTCAAGTAATTAACATACAAATGCTGCAAAGCAGTCCTAATGATGAATAAAAAAATAAAAAAAAATGCTGATAACAGCCTAAAAGGAACCAGTCGGTAATTCTTATTATAGCAGAAAATGCAAGGCAAATTAAATTAGGCTGCAGCACCATTAGGGAGGTCCTTTTAACAGGGCCATTGTTAAATGCAAATTTCATCATCTCTTATGAATGGGAAAGACCACCTGTTAACATTCTGACAGCAAAACTGGACGTGTTAATTGTTCGCTAAACAACTTTAGTTACAAAAAAAAAAAAAATGCATTGTTTATCTGCTAGCTCGGAGAACAAATAGCACCTCTTTTTGAAGCAAAGCAAACCAACATAAGTTTATAAAAAATAAATAAATAAATAAAACAGGATTCACTTTCAAAAACTAGACAAAAACGCCGTAGTCTTGATTGCATGTTAAACTTCTAAAAAGCAGTGGAGGTGCAAATCAAACGCTAAAAGGACTTGATTTAAACAAAATGTGCCTAAAATGAATCATGCTTCAAACCATGCGTTTAGGGTTGGACGGATAAACTGCGTGTTAACCACAAGAGGGCGTCTGATCAATGTACAAGAGATACAATGCGTCTTTACTGATACCTTCAGTGTTATACTGATTGTACCTTAACTGAGAGGGAATTCCAAATGCAATATTGTAGGCTACAACTCAACTGGCTGAGATTAAAATCAACTTTAAACAAACAAATAAAGCCCAATCCTCGGTCAATCTATATTTAAACATATCTTTACTTTCAGAATAACCACATTTCGGTGTGTCGTGGATAAAAGTCATGTAGATGAGGTTTACATTTACACCCCCATTGCACACAACTTCATTTCCATCCCCCATCTACATCTCCATATGCGACCAAAAGAAACTGTGGGGGGATTTATTGCTTTGTGGTCAAGCTTGTTCGCGACTCACATTTCATGCCGACCTGTTGAGCACCTTTGTTTAACAGTGGTCAGTGATACCAGTACGCCACATCAAATATTAACACATGAGCATAGCCTAGAATATACGTGTACATATATCAGCCAGTCATACAACTAGTCGAATCAAAAACATAAGATATAGGGTTTATTTTTATCATTCAAAGTTCAAATAGCATATTCTCTCAAAAAGAAGTAACTTAAATCAAACTATAATAAAGACACCCATCAAAACGCAACACTAGTGTGTAAGTGAGAAAACAAGTCGCTGACTCGAAGAATGTAAAATGCAAAACGTCAATAAATATTAACGATTTCGTATGCGTAAACATTAGACTATCAACCAACAAACCAAACAAAAATAAATCAAACTGCGTGTACTGAAGTTAACGATAAACATTCACCGAAGTTTCAACACATTTATGACGAATTTGATACATACAGCAACTTTTTAGTTGATTTAGCAATTCATAAAACCAGTCAATTTAAAGGCTTGTGATCCCATTTACTCCCAATTAGCCTACATAATTCATATATGAAATTAAATATATCTCGTACAATACACGAACACAAAAATATAAACAAAGTTCCCATTAGTTTTTGTCGCTTCAAACTTACCATTTTCTGTCGAAGCGGGCTCGTCTGAATTAATATGTTGTGGTTTGGATTGCTTGCGCCGCGACATGGTAACCTACAACCATCAGGGGCGAATAGTAAGACTATTTAGTCCCTCTCCTTTAGAAATTCTCCAGGTTGGGGGAAATTAGCCCCTCGAGTAGAAATGCGCATGTCAAAGTAATTATTATTATCAATAATGCATTGCGATTTATCATGCTCTTCTGACAGCTGATTGGCTCCGGTCCAAAGTGCTCGCGCATTATTCAAATGAGGCTTCATTGATGAGAAATGCAGAGTCGAGAGAAAGGGGGAGGAGATGCGAAAGAGAGAGAGAGAGAGAGAGAGAGAGAGAGAGGGAGAGAGGGAGAGGGAGGGAAGCAAATGCGCAGGCGGGGAGAAAAAACTGTAATTATTTTAGAACAATTTTATTATCACAATCTGTTTTTTATACAACTATTATATGGATCTTGATGTATTTATATCTTTATCCTAGCCTATTATAACCTATATTTATCTTGTATTATATATTTTATATGTATTATTAGTTTTTACAATATCTTATGTAACTATTTCCAATAGGATGTGTTGTTTTACACTTCATAATGTAGATGGATGTCCTCTCTTCTAAATGAAGCCAACTTGAACATTTATTTACAGTGTACATAAAGACAAATCTGGTCGTGTCTCTTCACTCTGTGATTTAAATATGGAAATTGCAACTGACATTAACCCCTCGTCACATTAAACACAAAGATCATCATTGTACTGATATGTGTAATGTAGAAATAAAGAGCAGACAAGTAAATATATGCAAATGTTGAAGGAGAAATTAGGAAAAAAAACTGCAGTTGTTTAGTTCATTCAAATGCGGTATGTAAAGCAATTGTCTACCTTACGTCAAAACACATGGATATGGGTATATTAGTTAAGAAAGAATATATTTTGCGAATATTATATATATATATATATATATATGTGACCCTGGACCACAAAACCAGTCATAAGGGTAATTTTTTTAAATTGAGATTTATACATCATCTGAAAGCTGAATAAATAAGCTTTCCATTGATGTATTTGGCCAAGATACAATTGTTTGAAAATCTGGAATCTGAGGGTGCAAAAAAATCAAAATTTGAAGTTGTCCAAATGAAATCCTTAGCAACACATATCCACTCACAAAAATAAATTTTTGATATATTTACGGAAGTAAATTTACAAAATGTCTTCATGGAACATGATCTTTAATATCCTAATGATTTTTGGCATAAAAGAAAAATCGATAATTTTGACCCATACAATGTATTGTTGGCTATTGCTACAAATATACCTGTGTGACTTATGACTGGTTTTGTGGTCCAGGGTCATATATATATATATATATATATATATATATATACAGTTCAAGTCATCACTATACATATAAATAAATATAAAAAAATAAAAATTACTATGTATATATATATACAGTATATATAGAGATTATTACATATTATATAATTTATATATTTATTATATAAATAAATAAATAAACTGGACAAAAATGCATTTAAACTATATATATATAGAGAGAGAGAGAGAGAGAGAGAGAGAGAGTATAGTTTATATAAATAAATAATTATATAATAATTTATATATTTATTATATAAATAAATAAATAAACTTTGGACAAAATTGTATTTTAAAACCCTCTCTCTCTATATATATAGTTTAAAGTGCATTTTGTCATCACTATACATATAATTAATCTATATATATATATATATATATATATACGTAACAGTTCAACAGTTCAGTTTTAGTTGCTTTTTATGATCTGTCAGGGTTGCTTAAACAAGTATGAAGGCAAACTGGCCAAAATATTTTAATGTAAGAGACAATGTACTGAAAGCTTCATTATTATTTTTTTAATGATGTCACTCACTGTGTATAAAAATAAGCACTGGTCAGCAGTCTTTTGTTTGGGTCTGTTGGTTTTAGTCAGGATGTGTCATGGATGCCATAGATGTTTATTAGATAAGGCAGCACAGGAGTCATTTGCTTTGTTTGCACACACTGGATACATTTGCCTATAAATTTTTCACTTAGATTTTAATGCAAATGGACCAGCTTCCATCTTATTTAACACACACAGCCACAGCCTTTTAGAGCTAACAATGTGCATTATGCACTGCTTTTCACTGTATAATCTCAGTACATCAGATGTGTCAGTAACTGCTGTTAAAGCACGCACCAATTGGCACATCCTGTTCTGCCACGGACAGCTATGGTTTTGTAAATTTCCCAGCTCAGAATGGACAGAGATTTTTTAAACCCCCGCTTCCCTCCCGCCCCCTTTTTTCATAAGGCAATGTGAGAACGGCAAGTGCTTTGAGGGTGCGAAAGAATTTATAGCTTTTCTCAAAAGAAGATAGGCTGTCACCCCCCACCCTGTCTCACTGTCAGCTGTGTGTGCCTTACACCGGAGGAGATTGATGCTTCTAAACTTAATGGAGGGCCTCAGTGACTTAGGAGAACAGGAAGAAGGAATATTTTCAATCCATTTCCCCAATCCAGACATGTAAATGTTGTATCCATTAAAACCAACCGAGGGCTGAGGTTAAAGCAAGCACTGTGACTCACTCATCTTACAGGAATACAGTGTTTTGAAAATACTGGAACACCTTGATGGTTTGGAGAGTTTAGAAACGGCCTAACACAATATTATTCAATTAGAGTTTAACATCAAGTTTTACTAATTACAACCAGCCGTGTCATTCCACCAACAGCACTGTTTCTAGATAAAGACAAGCCTTTAAAACGGACCGTCTGTCCATCAGGACACAAAGAGGACTCTATATATTTTGTAAAAACAAACGTCTATCACGCACGGACTGAAGGTGCAGAAAGGAGGGGTGTGCAGTCTAGACGCTTTATGACGGCAATAAGAAACTTCGCTTGGGTTCAGTGTTCCTGTTGTGTTCAAACTAAACAATTCTCACTTTGTAAGAACTGAGTCATAAATCCAGGACGGTGGGAATGAGAAAACTCTCATCTTATATTTCTACCCCCCTTAGGATGGACAGATGGGGTTTTTGTTTCTTTTTGAGGTGCTTATGATGGGGTTTTGAAGACAAAAAAATGGCGTTTACTGCATTAATGTAGGCCTAGCTGTAATTCAAGCAGTTATGAGTTATATGTGACAACACTCAGAAACACTTTTTCCCAATTTCCATGCCTGAAAAAGTTATGGAAAGTAATAAAACCTTAAAAAGTCATTCATATTTCTAGTTATTGTTAGAAAGTGCTTTTTGCGAGGGCAAACTATAAAACATAATGGCATCAATACTACAAAAATACTTAAAAATCTATCAAAAATGACTGGAGAACTCATGAAAAACGTTAGTATTTAGCAAAAGGAAGCAGGCTAGAGAAAGTAATTTTAGTTAGAACAGAATACACTCTTAAAAATAAAGGTTCTTTATTGGCACCATTTTTTTTTTCTTCATGTGAAGAAAATTTTAACAATCAGAAGAACCTTTTCCACTATAAAGAACCTTCAATGCACTGTAAAAAAGTATTTTTGGTTTTTACTTAAAAAAATAAGTTACCTGTCCTGCACTCTAAAAAATATTGGGTTTATTTCTCTACCCAAGTCCTGGGTTGAGCCTTTTGGGTCTTTTTTTTTTGTGGTTATTTTTCCAGTGTTTTGGTAGTTTTTGTGTTACCCAGCTCCTGGGTCAGACGTAATAACCCAGTGTTTGGGTAGTTTTTGTGTTACCCAGATCCTGGGTCAGACATAACAACCCAGGGGTTGAGTTATTTATCGCGGGCTTTTTGCGACCTCTTCAGGAGAGAGCAGTGCAGCTCCGTCAAATTGGTGCATGTCTTCGGTAAAATACAGGTTTGTGTACGTTTTATTTTATCTAAAAATTCGTTATTGTTCTGTATATCGTTTAATTTTATGCAAAGCAACATATTGGGGCGCGATGTGAGTCACCTAAACGAGTGCTGCGTCGGTCTTTTCGCGTGATGGAAACGCCTGATGCCTTGCATACAATTTTATGATTTTATTCAAAAAAGATACAGAATATAAATACTTAGGATGTTAAAATATGTTTTAGAATGTGTTTCAGAATTGTACACTGATTATTTATGGACAGGTTATGGAGTCAGTCACAGCATTTTTCGGCTACGAGTGAAACGCAGGCGGCGGTCTAAAGTTAGAACTTCCCCGCCGAACGCGAGCCATCTCCGGCAGGAGATCCAGCGCCGTTACGGTGGAAACAAGACAACATAGACTGGTCGATTACACTTGAATTACTTCTAAATGTTTAAATTTTACTTATAATATTTGTTAAACGAGCTTGAATGTAGGCAATATGTATTAAAAACGATATAAATTATGCAATACTATAAAATATGATAGAAAATAAAGGAATTATGCAAACCAGTGGTTGTTTGGAGTATTTAAAAAAAGTTTAGAGGATTTAAGTTAATCCGTAAACATTAATTCATGTATGAAGTAAAAACAAAAAATGCTGGTATTATAGTAAAAATTAATCAATCCATTAGCTGGGTTAAATAACCCAATTTGCTGGGTAAAATTAACCCAACATGTGTTCTGTCCTGTTTACCCAGCCCTTGGGTTGTTTTTAACCCAGTGTTTTTAGAGTGTGGTTGCTTTAAAATTTTGAGTTCATTTAAATTAAAAATTTGAGTTAATTCAATGAAGGTGATTGGTTTAATCAACAGAAACTCAAAATATTATGTTATCTGAACCACATTATCTAAGTTGATTTGACAAAAGAAAAAAATGTTGTGATAACAAATCATGAAAATAATTTTTTACAGTGAATGGAAAGATTCCATGGATTGTTATATATTGTTGACTTAACATCCATGGAACCTTTCCATTCCATAGAAGGTTCTTTAGTGGAAAAGGTTCTTCTGATTGTTAAAATGTTCTTCACACTAAGAAAAATGGTTCTATTAATAAATATACTTATATGGCATCGCTGTGAAAACCCCCCTTTTTTGGAACCTTTATTTGAAGTAGTATAGACATTTTCCAAATGAAAAGTGTGAAGTCCTTTTGCCATACACTATTGTTGCACGTTGTTGTACACTTGTGTACAGGTCTTGACCTCGACCTCTCCCTGTCCTTTGTTTAGAGAGGCGATGAGATATTTGTTTGTGGATATCTGGCGATGTTTCCTCTGAAAAGAATTAACCTCTGACAGTGGACATTTGGGCAATAGTGCTCAATAGCTGCATTTAAAAAGCTGACATAAAGGTAATGCACGAAACAAAGAAACCTCCATCAGTTTGCGTGAATGAAGCCATGCACATCAGTGTTTAAAACGACAATTTCACCCGTGTTGTCTGAAGATTCACACCAATGCTCTGAATTGATTAATGATATGTGGTGGACTGATGGTTATGATTCTGGGATGAAGCTGGCAGAAACACAATGTCAATAATGTGATTGAATGATGAATGGTTATGATCTTATTTGTAAGTATGCAGCCAACTTCTATAAGATAAGACATCATGAACTAATTCTATTTTCATTTTTTATTACCTATGATTAACCTTTCAGCATTCATTCACTATATATATATATATAATAGTTTAAAATGCAGTTTTGTAGTTAGTAATTTTGTATATAGTAATTTTTAAGTTTTTTATTTATTAATGTTTGGTGATTAACTGTGGACAAAAATGCATTTTAAAGTGTGTGTATATATAAATATATATATATATATATATTATATATATATATAGTTTAAAATGCATATATATATATATAGATGCATATATATATATATATATATATATATATATACACCCATCATATTTAAAGTTATTAAATATTTAAAAAAAAACAAACAAAAAAAAAAACCGGCATAATGGCATCGTATTTTTGAGAAGTGAACTTTGAGAAGTGAAGGCAAGCTAATGCCTTAATCACTTTTATCTTTTTTAATATTTGTCAAGAGGGAATCATCTTAAAATGTCATTAAAGCTTCTTCTTTCATTATTAAAGGTTCTTTCCAATAAGTAGCTTGTATAGTTTTTGACCTTGGACTTGAAATTTGTAATGTCAAGTTATACTGTAAAACTATCAATTTGTTACAGTTTATTATAGCTTGAGAAACCTTTTCATAATGGAAAAAGCACCCGTTTGATATTTCTGATGCTGAGCATCGTGTGTTTTTTCAGATGGCCTCTATAAAAAGGTCTTGTGATGGTATCAGGGCTAATAGCTACGGGACAGCAGCAGGGTGACGCTTGAAGTACACTTGTAAATTGAACACATGTTCCTTGCGTCTGCGTAAAACATGAAAGACAAAGACCAATCAGATGCTGCTGTAATTTTTCACATCAGCGACAGCGTGCCACATTGGATTCTCAATGTTTGTTTGTCATCTTGGCACACTGGAAAGTGAACAAAACCAAAAAGTCACTGAGAAAAGACAATCAACCTGGATGTTTTTCAAAAAGAGAGAAAGAACGTCGGTAAGCCTTTATGTATAATGCATTATGAAAGTATTTTTAATGCATTAATTATGCCTTGTAATGGACCTCTCATGAATAAGTTGTATCCACAATTAAAATACTTATCTATTCATTGAACACACCTTTAGACAGTATAATGCATTAAAATACATGACAAACAACCAATTTTAGATGTAACAAGGAATCTTAAAATATTATAATGCAACTGGTTACAATTATGAAATGCATTATAATGTACATTATGAATAGGCCTCCCTATAAAGGCTTTAAGTAGGCCTAAAGTGTTACCAGAAATTCTTTTAAAATATTACAGTTTTGCATGCGTGTTTGTCTTGGCACCTCCAAAACAACTGTGGCAAAGCAGCTGTTGGCAAGACTGTGTCTTTGAGCTGATGGCTGGCGTGCCAGCTGGTGATCAACATCAAACCAACAGGAACATCTCATCACTCAAAACGCTCGGCCATATCGCCCCGCCAGATTAAAATGAATCATAAGGCAAAAAATCGCAAAATCAAACAAGCGCTTTAAGCAACTCTTAATGTGCAAAGTGCTCAAGTTTCTACACACTGGAATGATTCGACTCTAAAAATAATTTGTTTAGCTCAGCGACTGCTCTCCTCAAAGGATTAAACATACAAATAAAGAAATGGAAAATAGATTGATTTAAATAAATGGCTTGTACGATCATTTGTTGCTCTCTCTGAGAACATGGGTTTTGTTTCTGTAAACAATTTCATCAAGGAGTGAACCTTGTTTCTTTATGTTGTGACTTCAGACTTCATTCGGCATTCATCTTCATCTGTTTTGTAACTAAACTCTCTTTGTGCAAGAGATTATGAAAGGAAGGACTCAAACCTCATATTTATATGTTTAGATAATTGCAGACATAACATAATGGATGAAAGCATATGTGGAGGGAGAGATGAATATGTTTACAAAATAGCTTTTAGGTGGCCAATTAACATGTATTTCTCTGCACGAGCTTTTCATATAGTACCCATCTACTTAATTATTATTGATTGATACATTGCTCATCCCATGGATTAAAAAAAATAATAAAAAGACCCTTTTTTATTGAATTTCCCTTGAGAAAATTGATAAAGCGTTCTATAATGCCAAATACTGAACACTTCAGAATGATTATTTTTCTTTTTCCCAATATTTTTTATTTGCAATTTTCACCTTACATACAAGCCTATAACAAGACCCAGTGAACAATAAACAAAGCACTTCACTTTGGCCGATATCGATAACCGATAATTCTTTATATTTGAAAGCCGATAACCGATATATTGGCCGATAAATCTAAATCAAAATTGTTATACAATTTTTCAGATCCTGATTACAAAAACAAAAGTCTCGCCATTAAAAGCCATGTCCCAAGCACACAGTTATAATGTTCTCATTATAATATTATGTAGCCTATATGAAAGACTTGCGCTGTACGTTGCACTTAATTGTATTTTCCTTTTTGAAGTGATTTCAATCATATTTCAAGCAATTCAAAATGATCATGGCGGACAGTGCGCATCTGAAGTGTCTCAGCTGAAGGAAATAATCCATTATTTATCAGTTTTAATATATCGGACAAATTTTCTTATTGGGCCGATAATGATAACATTAAAAATGAACATATATATCGGCCGATACCGATATGGTGGCTGATATATTGTGCATCTCTAATATACAGTACATATACAGTATATATAATATATATATACACACACACACACACACCCCAAAGCACATTAAACCTTCAAAAACATACTTGACATTGAAGTATCACACGGTAAAAAAAAAAAAAAAAAAAAGAAGGATTTCGCAGTTCTGTTCCTTCAATGTAATTTTTTAAGTTGGCACAACTTTAAGTTTCTGAATGTGTTCATTCAACTTAACATGTTAAGTTTTCACTGTATCAACTAGTTTATAAGTTGACTTAACGATAGTATTTGCCGCCTCAACTTAAACAGATACGTTCACTCAATTCAATGACTATCACATTCTCAAAATTTAGCGCAAGATCTCGTGAAGTGCGGAGAAGCAGACAGAAAATGTTTGCGGCCATGATGGATTGAACCCTTTCACCATCGTCAAATTTGGTAAGTAAATATTTGTTTATATTGATGTAATAACTTGTAAAAATGATAGATTGATACCTGAACTTATTTGCAATTTTCACTTATATAGATAGATATAGACATAGATAGATAGACAGATAATACAAGTATAACAACAAGACCAACAATAAATAATTAAAGCTCTTAATTTTTTGGAACACAAACCGATATACAGTATTTAGACCCCAAAGCACATTAAACCTTCAAAAACATACTTGACATTAAAGTATCACACTGTAAAAAAAAAAAAAAAAAAAAATGTTTTCGCAGTTCTGTTCTTTCAGTGTAATTTTTTTAAGTTGGCACAACTTCAAGTTTCTGAATTTGTTCATTCAACTTAACGTTAGGTTTTCACTGTATCAACTAGTTTGTAAGTTGACTTAACGACAGTATTTGCCGCCTCAACTTAAAAACATATGTTGACCCAATTCAATATCATGTTCTCAACATTTATCGTGGTATCTCGTGAAGTGCGAAGAAGCAGACAGAAAATGTTCGTCAACCATGATGGATTGAACCCTTTCACCATCGTCAAATTTGGTAAGTAAATATTTGTTTATATTGATGTAATAACTTGTAAAAATGACTCTTCCTGAACTTATTTGCAATTGTCACTTATATAGAAAGATACATAGATATAGACAGATAATACAAGTATAACAAGACCAACAATAAATAAATAAATCTCTTAATTTTTTAGCAACAAACGGATATATATTTATATAGACCCCAAAGCACATTAAACCTTCAAAAACATACTTGACATTGAAGATACCTCCTGACTTTTCCTGACCGTATGAGAACTGATACTGAAATGAGAACTCATATTTCAACTTAATAACATCCATCAAACGTCCTCCATGCAAAATGTTATATTACTTCTGTTTGGGGTCACAGAGTCCTGCCTATTGTCCAATTAGATTTGTTTTATTATATCTTCATACAGTGTGTTTTTGCTGAGGTCAAACTGACCCCAAATAGAAACTACATACTATATTGGACAACAGTGACATTTCTAAAAAGTGCATTTTGACTTTAAAGCTTTAACAATATCTGCCTGTACTGGGTTTTGATTAGAGGAACATATTACAAGATTTTATACATGTTATTGTTTTTATATAAAACTCATATAAAAGTTATTATACAGGTTATTGTTTTTATATGCAACAATTTTTTTTCTTCTTTTTTCTTATTTTATTGACAAGTGACTTCCCCAGAGTAATGAAATGCTGAGTATATGACTGGCAATAACACTAAGACAATGCTGCAGTATGCACATGAATGTCTCACAGGAAGTCCTCAGAGAGATGCGACCCTTTTAAGATAACAAGTAAACTGCTTATTGGTCTGAGACGATCACAGGGGAGGTGGGGGTGGGGACAAATTACACTCAACAGCATGTCACAAACAAGTTTACTTTGGCTTGTTGTTTGTAATGCTTGAGTGCAGTTAATGACAAGAAAAGAGGTGATTCTAAACATGCTGTATTTAATATAATATCTCAATTAAATTGTTTCAGGAATGAGATTAAATGGAGAGCAAATAGAGATTTTCACCTTTTGGTTTTCATACTTTTCTTATTAGGAAAAATATCCCAAAAATCTCACACATGAAGCTTCAGAAGAGATCTCAATGTCTTAAAATTGACCAAGATACAAAAGTGTGAACAAAATTCAGAGATCTCAATATGAAACTTTTTGAGAATTGTTTTTTTCCCCCAATACACTTAAAAATAAAGGTTCTTTGTTGCCATTGATGGTTTCATGAGGAACCTTTACATTCATAGAACCTTTAGAATGCACAAAAGATTCTTTATTTTCTATATTCTGTTTAGAATATTAATAAGTTCTTTTCCACACTAAGAATGTTCACTGAAAGGTTCTTTGGGGAACCAAAAATGGTTCTATGACATTGCTGAAAAACACCCTTTATTTTTAAGTGTATTAAATGATCTGAGCTGTTATCCATATAAATTTTATAGCTCTAAATGATTATACTGTATGTCAACATTATCTCATTTGTGTCTATACTCCTAAAGAATTTTAGAATAAACATCTGAGACACAAATGGATACTTAAATGAAACATTTCTTTCAAAATATGTTTTTGAAAATCTAACCGTTACATTTAAAGTGTTCTGAAGTTTATTGTTAAAGAAGATAAAAGAATGTTTTTAGCAGGAAAATATTGCACCACATCACATACAGTCAACATTTTTGTGCTGTGAAAGGACTATGAAAGAATTTTTTTACATGAAATATAGAAATAATGAAAGAAATATAGTTTAATATATAAGAAATACATATTTTTGATATTTTTTCCCTTACATTATTACCTAACATTCAAAGTTTGGGGCCAGTAAGATGTTTTTTTTTTTTTTTTTTAAGAAATACATATTTTGTTTTTAGCAAGGACACATTAAATTGATTAAAAGTCACAGTAAACATTTATAATGTTACAAAAGATTTCTATTTTAAATAAACACTGTTTTTTAAACTTTCTATTCATCAAAGAATCCTGAAAAAAAAGTCACCTTTTCTATAAAAATATTAAGGAGCACAACTGTTTTCAAAATTGATAATAATAAGAAATGTTTCTTGAAAATTCACAAAGAAAGAAAAAGAAAAAGAAAGAAGGACGGAAGGCAAAATGAGCTACTGAATCTCACACCAACTTTTAAATGTGTGTGTGAGGAGATGGAGGGGGGAGACGCATCTGGATTCCACACATGGCTGTAATTTAATGGAGAATTGCCCATTGGTTCCTGTGCAGAGGTAAACAGAGTGATGGGCCTGCTTTTGTTATTGCCAGAGTATGACAACTGCTTCCATCAACAAACAATAAAAGTGTGAGGGGGAGAAAGGGCCACACAGTCAACGGAGACCCCTGCCGAGGACACTTCTCACCATAAACTCCCCCATCAGCTGTATGCCTGTCTGTCACACCATCCTAATGAAGGAAAACACTCGCTGGAAGAACATAACGCATTTCCAGACATTATATGTATGTATGCTGTATAATACACATAAAAGACATTTTTACAGAATGCATAAAACAAAGCATTTTGCAGTATATAAAAACTACTTAAATCTCATTTATGTTTAAATTGATGTATGTCTTAGAAGTTTCTAGTACGATTCCTTATGAAGAAACAAAAAATAAATACATGAGACCATTGTTGACACACATAGCTATAAAATGAATGCTAATAGCATTATC